>VSMD01070807.1:0-59277 GCA_008750895.1 Mirza zaza
TACAAAAAAGACACCTGCACTCGAATGTTTATAGCAGCACAATTCATAATCGCAAGGCTGTGGAAACAGCCCAAGTGCCCATCGATCCAAGAATGGATTAATAAAATGTGGTATATGTATACCATGGAGTACTGTTCAGCTCTAAGAAACAACGGTGATATAGCACATCTTATATTTTCCTGGTTAGAGCTGGAACCCATACTACTAAGTGAAGTATCCCAAGAATGGAAAAACAAGCACCACATATATTCACCAGCAAACTGGTATTAACTGAGCAGCACCTAAGTGGACACATAGGTACTACAGTAATAGGGTATTGGGCAGGGGTGAGGTGGGAGGGGGGAGTGTATATACATACATAATGAGTGAGATGTGCACCATCTGGGGGATGGTCATGCTGGAAACTCAGACTTGTGGGGGGAAGGGGGAAGGGGCATTTATTGAAACCTTAAAATCTGTACCCCCATAATATGCTGAAATAAAAAATAAATAAATAAAAATATAAAAATGTTTAATAGAATAAGGATATAAAGAAAGTATTTTTGTACAACTGTACAATGTATTTGTATTTTAAGCTGTTATTACAGCAGAGTCAAAAAGTTTAAAAGCAGTAAAAACTTTATAAAGTTGGAAAGTTATGGTAAGCTAAGTTTAATTTATTATTGAAGAAAGAAAAAAATGTTTATAAATTTAGTTTAGCCTAAGTGTTAGAAAAGTCTACAGTAGTATACAGTAATGTCCTAAGCCTTCACATTCGCTCTCTACTCACTCACTGACAAACCCAGAGCAACTTCCAGTCCTGCAAGCTCCAGTCATGGTAAGTAATTTGTACAGGTATACCATTTTTTATCTTTTATACCATATTTTTACTGTACCTTTTCTATGTTTAGATATACAAAATACTTATCACTGTGTTACAGTTGCCTACCGTATTCAGTACAGTAACCTGCTGTACAGGTTTATGGCCTACGAAAAATAGACTATGTCATATAGGCCAGTAGAGCAGAAGGCTAAACCATCTAGGTTTGTGTAAGTACATTCTATGATGTTTGCACATTGATGAGATCACCTAAAAATACATTTCTCAGAATATATCTTTATAGTTAAGTGATGCATGACTTTAAAAAAATAGAAAAACTGTGTCAGCCAAAAAGAGATGCCTGAGATGGACCACAGACCAGGAATGTTCCCTTAAAGATGCCACCAGCTCAGCCCCTAGCATTCGACGCGGGAAGCCATTTACCAGGTCCAGTGATACATTGCACATGACCAATGTATCCCATCCACGTGCCAACACTAGGCCTTTTCATAGACAAATAAAAACACAGTAGTCTGAGGCCTATGACCAAAATTTGAAGTGTCAGAGGACTAAAACAGTTTCTCAAAGAATAAGAGCAAACACCTTGCACATGGATTTACTGCAGGAAGGAGTAGAAACTGCTTTGGATCCACAGTGGGAAATGAGGCACATTCCTCCCAAATAGGCCACAAACAAAATAGAAGAAGCAAATATACCAAACAGTAAACTGAGGGAAAAAAAGACTACAGAGAAAATAAAAACACTGTACTCAAATTATAAGACATGCAAGGCATAGAAGAACATGTTGAAGAAGGACAAAAGGAAACAATAATTGAAAACAGGTACTCAAGTACTTGTACACGAGTATTATATGGACTGAATGTTTATGTCTCCCCAAATTCATGTGTTGAAGCCCTAACTCCTAGCATGATTGTGTTTGGAAGCAAGGCCTTTGGGAAGTGGTTAGGTTTAGAAGAGATTACAAGGGAGGGGGCCTCATGATGGGATTACTATCCTTACAAGAAAAGAGAGAGAGACCAGAGCACTTGCTCACTCCCTTGCTCTCTTTCCACCCACCGTGGCAGGGCACAGGGAGGAGGTGGCTGTCTGCAAACCAGGAAGAGGCCCCCTCCAGGAACCAAATATGCCAGTGCCTTGATCTTGGACGTCTCAGCTTCCAGACTGTGAGAAATAAATGTTTGTCATGTAAGCCAAAAAAGAAAGAAATTATTTTTGTCAGCTGAGGCTATTTATGCAGCAGTAATAAAACAACCCCAAATCTCAAAAGCTTAAAATGACAACGGTTTATTTCTTGGTCTTGTAGCATTTCTTACATTAATTAGGTAAAGCTTTGTTTGATGTTGTCTTCATTCTGGGACCCATGCGAGGGAGCAGCCTCTAGCTGGAACATTGTCAGTCTCATTAAAGGAAAATGAAGAATATAGTAAAACCATGAGATGGCTTATAAAGCTTCTACTTGAAATTGATATATGTGGCTTCTCATATTTTACTGGCCAAAGGAAGTCACATGACAAACCCTGATATCAGTGGGCAGGGATGTATAATCTTCCATCAGGGAGAAGCACCAAATACTTTGAACAATAATTCAATATAACCTATCATACTTCATACTCTTGTTGCTAGTATTTACTTCCTTCTCATCTACATGCAAAATATATTCATTCTCTACCTAAAGAATATAACTCAATAGTCCCACCCAGTAACAGTTTTAGGCTCAAAGTTCAAGATGGTGTGATAGTCTTTCTATAAAGCATGGACGTGATTCCTCTGATCCAGAAACTTAAGAACTAAGAAAGGTAAATTATCTACTCTCCAAAAATCCAATATATCAAGGTAGAGTAGGGATGAGTTATTTCAATAAATTTAAATACTTGCTCCCATCCCTGAAAGAGGAAAAATAGGAGGCATAATTGTCATTAGGTCATATTAATATATATTCTGAAATCCTGCAGACTCCATAAAGGCCTTTTACCTGGGGGGTGAGTAATTTTCCTTGATTAGTCACTAGTTATTCTCTCTGAGAGTAGCTTCTCATGACATTTTTTTCCATGACTCTTTGCTCACCTTTTTCATTATTCTTGACCACATCTGAAAAGGGCACTGGAGAATATGCCTTTTGGGGGGAGGGGGCTGTGCAGTTTCCTCAGCTTTCTCCCTACCCATGGAAGATGGCGTCTAAGAGCCGATTTAAATCCCATTCAGTCACCATCTTTTAGTGCAGTGCATGACTCTTGTCAGTACAAGTTTCTCATAAACATTTGAGATTTAGTATTTGATTCTGGTCAACTGTATGAACCAATAGTTACACCAACAGTTCTTTTCTCTATCTCTAGGCATGCTACTATCTTTAAACATAATTGCTGATATGTGGATAATTGATTGGTACTTGTGGAGAACCACATCTTTACCTCTTTCTGAAGCCATTTTTTTTTCAACTAAAAGGATTTACTGAGAGCCACCTTAATTATTCAGAGATTTGTTGAATGCAGTGTTCACATTAAGTAATAGACTCAAAATTCCCTCAGTTTTAAATTTATATTTAGAGCTTGGTGAGATTTGAAAACTGGTTGCATTTTCTAATTCTGCAACTCTGAAGAAATTCTGATACTCTTTCATTTCTGCTTACAAACTGGCCAATTCTTTTCTGAATTTTTAGTTTTTTCATGTTTTTTTGTTTGTTTATTTTTGCTTAACAAGTACAGGCAATAGCAAGAAGATGTGCCACTAATATTTGCTATCTCAACTTTCTCACCTAAAGCTGTAAGCTTACTGGATGCATTATCTGACTTTTAAATCATGGGCATCAATTTTCCCTGAAGTTTTGCTGCTGAAAAACATATGTCACCTTCTTTCTACCTGCCAGTAACTGTCTCCTTTCCACCTCCTGCCAAATCCCAAAGCCAGTGCCTTGTGAGGGTGTGTTCAAGCAGCATTCCACTCCTGGTACCAATTTCTGTATCAGTCAACCTACACTAAATTATACTGTGCTATCAAATTCCCAAATTTCACTAATTCATAATAACAAAGGTTTATTTCTTTCTTTTGTCCTTCAAGGACTTGCTGCAGCTATTCTCCTTATTTTCATTCCCAGACTCAGGCTAAAGTAGCAGCTCTATTTGGGACAGTTTTTTTTCATTTTTTGTTTGTTTGTTTTGGTATTGTGGCAGAAAGAAAAGAAGAACAAAATAGAACCATTCGGCCAGGTGCGGTGGCTCACGCCTGTAATCCTAGCACTCTGGGAGGCCGAGGCAGGTGGATTGCTAGAGGTCAGGAGTTTGAAACCAGCCTGAGCAAGAGTGAGACCCCGTCTCTACTATAAATAGAAAGAAATTAATTGGCCAACTAAAAATATATAGAAAAAATTAGCTGGGCATGGTGGTGCATGCCTGTAGTCCCAGGTACTCAGGAGGCTGAGGCAGAAGGATTGCTTGAACCCAGGAGTTTGAGGTTTCTGTGAGCGAGGCTGACACCACGGCACTCACTCTAGTCTGGACAACAAAGCAAGACTCTGTCTCAAAAAAAAAAAAAAAAAAAAATAGAACCATTCAGTGAATCTTAAGACTTTTGTTTGGAAGCGCAATGTTTAATTGGCCAAATTAAGTCATATGGCCAAGTATGACATCAGGGATATGAGAATATATAATCCTTTTATGAGGGGCACTGAATAGTTTTGCCAATAGTACAATGTACCCCAACCATCCTCTTTAAGCAGAATAAAATCATATGAAAATGTGTTTTTTCCTTGCTTAAATGTTTTGTCTGCCTTATCATCTGAATTTGTTCTAACTAGACATGCAAAGTATAGTATACAGAGTATACAGAGAGTTTATATTGGAAGTGATGCTCTGTCTTTATTTTCTGTAAATTGTTACATCTTAATATGTTGCTGGAATTGTAAAAGCAATCTTTCTAACATTCTGATAATGAAGCCAACATTGCAGATGGAAGAAAGGAGAGGAAGGAGAAACCTGTTCCTTCATGATAACATTAAGCCACTGACTCAACTAACTCAGGATGCTGCTTTATCACCTCATACGGAATTCCTCTTATATAATATAATAAGTTTCATTTCTGTTTAAGCCAGAGTGATTGAGGTTTCTCTAACATGCAGCAGAAAACATTCTACTTTATAAAAGTTTAGTATCATATTCTTCCATAATATGAATAGAACTCTTGACAAACAAGTTTCTTCAGGGTAGACTATAACTGCACTGAACTGGTTATTATTATAAGTCTAAAAATGGAAATCACCTCTGAAATTATGTTCAAGTTTTCTAAATATGAGAAGATTAAAGTCTTTGAATTGTCAGAAACAAATGTTACCAAAAACTCGGCGCTTGTCCACGAGGCTGCACGCGGGACAAGTGGTTAAAGAGAAGGAAGGACAAGTTTATGACTTTACCAGCAAAGGAAGACAATGGCAGACTATCATTTCAAAATCCAAATTCCTGTACATCAGCAGAAATACAGAGCTTTTAAAGGGAGGGCCCTCAGTTCTAGGCTATTGTTCAACAGTCACAGTACACTTAATAATTTTAATTATCCCATCTCTGCTGAAGACAAAGCCATGACTTCCACCCACCTGGGAGGCATGAAAAGATGCCCAACAGCATTAGTCATTAGAGAAATGCAAAGTAAAACCTTAGGGAGACACCACTTCGTACCCACTGGAATGAGTATAATAAATTTTGTTACAGTAACAAATGCTTGTGAGAATGTAGAGATATGGAAACAGTTGTACATTGCTGGTGGGAATGTAAAATGCTGTAGCTATTTTCAAAAACTGTAAGTTTCTCAAAAAGTTAAATATAAAACTACCATACAAGCCAGCATATCCACTCCTAGGCATCTACCAAGAGAAATGAAAAGCAAGTCCACACAGAGACTCTGATATGAATGTTCATAGCTTTCTTGATAATAGCCCAAAACTGGAAACAACCTGTCAACTAGTTAATAGATAGATAAAATGTATCCATATAATTGAATATTCAACAATTAAAACAATGAGCTACTTTCTACATCATGGATAAACCCCAAAACATTATGCTAATGGAAAGAAACACATACTGTATGATTATGAACACATTGTATGTTTCCATTTCTATGATATGTCCAGAAAAGGCAGGTTTATTGAGATAGAAAGTAGATTAGTGGTTGCCTGGGTAAAAGAAAAGAATAACAATCTGGATTAACTGTAAATTAACATGGGAGATCTTCTTTGTGAGAGAAGGCATGAAAATGTTCTAAAATTTATTTTTTATTATTTTTTTCAGCATATTATGGGGGCACAAATGTTAAGGTTATGTATATTGCCCTTGCCCCGCCTCCTCCCTCTAGTCAGAGCTTCAAGCATGTCCATCTCCCAGTTGGTGCACATCTCACTCATTATGTATGTATATACCCATCCCCTTCCCCCTACCTGCCCAATATGGAATATTCCTGTATTCCATATAGGAATAATATAGATGTTATTCCTATATGTCCACTTAGGTGTTGATCAGTTAATACCAATTTGCTGGTGAGTACATGTGGTGCTTGTTTTTCCATTCTTGGGATACTTCACTTAATAGAATGGGTTCCAGCTCTATCCAGAAAAATACAAGAGGTGCTATATCACCGTTGTTTCTTATAGCTAACTAGTACTCCATGGTATATATACACCACATTTTATTAATCCACTCATGTATTGATGGGCACTTCAGTTGTTTCCATATCTTTACAGTTGTGAATTGTGCTGCTATAAACATTGAAGTGCAGGTGTCTTTTTCATGGAGTGACTTTTGTTCTTTTGAGTAAATGCCCAGTAATGGGATTGCTGAATCAAAAGGTAGATCCATTTGTATTACTTTAAGGTATCTCCATATTGCTTTCCAAAGAGGTTGAACTAGTTTGCAGTCCCACCAGCAATGTAGGAGTATTCATGTCTCTCCACATCCACGCCAACATTTATTATTTCGGGACTTGTTAAAATTTATTTAGGGTGATGTTTGCACCCTGGGTAAACTTACTAAAAATCATTTAAATTGTGTACTCGAAATTGGTGAATTTTATGATATATTTGACATGTATCAATAAAACTATTTATAAAATTCACAAATGATGATATGCCATAACACAGCTGGGAGATGAGGAGTGAACAATTAAAAATGATATCTTGGGCCGGGCACGGTGGCTCATGCCTGTAATCCTAGCATTCTGGGAGGCTGAGGCAGGTAGATCGCTCAAGGTCAGGAGTTTGAAACTAGCCTGAGCAAAAGCCAGATCTCGTCTCTACCAAAAATAGAAAGAAATTAATTGGCCAACTAAAAATACATAGAAAAAAAATTAGCCAGGCATGGTGGCACATGCCTGTAGTCCCAGCTACTCGGGAGGCTGAGGCAGGAGGATCGCTTGAGCCCAGGAGTTTGAGGTTGCTGTGAGCTAGGCTGACGCCATGGTACTCTAGCCCAGGCAACACAGTAAGACTGTCTCAAAAAAAAAAAAATGATATGTTGGGTTTTGCTGCCAATTTAGGAGGATCACATTAATGAGTTGACCAAATTGATTTAAAGTAAGTTATCTTTTGATGCTCTTATTTCTGTCTTTGGTGGCCAGATTCCATGGTGGCCAGAGAGGCTCTATTATTTAGGAAACATAAACGTAGGCCAAAACTGATGCTATCAAAAGATATTGAAAAATAAAAGTCACAGAAAAAGTACTACAAGGGGAGCTTTTTATTCTCTAAAAGTTTCACCAACTGCTACCATTTTCTAAATCTCCTTGTCTTCATTTTTCAATTACTTTATAATTCACATAGTTTTATGTAGTTGTCATTAGCTCTAAATTACCTCTAAACTGATACTGTTTCACTTTGATTTATGTTAAGGATTTGTGTGCATTCTCTCAAGTGAAATGTTTTGCTCTGAAATGAGTTTATGAAGATAACAGTTTTAAAAAACAAAGCCTTGTGTTTCTGGAGCAAAAATTAATTTGGATGGTTCATTAGTTTGTAACAGCTAAATACTCCGTATTAAGGTCTTCTAGAGATAAAGATAAGGGCATTCTGTTGGTTGATCTTATTTATTCATTCATGGACCTAGGTAGGCATTCATTCAGCAAATGTTTGTTTGTTTATTATTTATTTGAGACAGAGTCTCGGTTTGTTGCCCAGGCTAGAGTGAGTGCCATGGCGTCAGCCTAGCTCACAGCAACCTCAAACTCCTGGGTTCAAGCGATCCTCCTGCATCAGCCTCCCGAGTAGCTGGGACTACAGGCATGCGCCACCATGCCCAGCTGATTTTTTCTATATATATTAGTTGGCCAATTAATTTCTTTCTATTTATAGTAGAGACGGGGTCTCGCTCTTGCTCAGGCTGGTTTTGAACTCCTGACCTCAAGCAATCTGCCCGAGTGCTAGGATTACAGGCGTGAGCCACTGCGCCCGGCCCAAATGTTTAGTTTGAGCATCTCTTCTTACTTAGCACTAAACTAGACTCTGGGAATATATCAGTGAACTCCACATGAGGGAAGGAAAAATAAACAAGGAAATAAGCAGGGTTCTTTCACAAGGTAGGAGGTGTTATGGGAAAGAGCAGCCAAGGGACCTGTTGTAGACAGGCTGATTGAAGAGGCCTACATGGGGAGGGGAGAGGAAAACTAAGATCTGAATAATGAGAAGGAGTCAGCCATGTGAGGATCTGGGGAAAGGGCAAAACGGGCCAAGAGATTACAGAAGACGTCTAGGAGAGATTGGCCCTGAAGTGTGCCTGAGAATATAGAAGCCAATGTTGTTGGAGCATCATGATGCAGGATCATGTGATGTGCCTTTTAGGTCATAGTTAGAAGTATGAATTTTAATATAATTGCAATAGAAAGACTTTTAAAGCAAGAGGGTAAGGTTTTTAAGCAGGGAGGTAAAATAATCTGATTTATATTTTAGATCATTTTGGCTATTAAATGGAGAATGGAATGGGGCAGGGGATGGAGTGCAAAGTTAAAACAGAAAGACCAATTGAAAGGCTTTTCTAACACTCAGGAAGAGAGACGGGTATCTTGGGCCATGGTAGTAGCCATAAAGATAGGAAAAAAATGAGTAGATTTCAAATTTCTTCTGTACTTCTTAATGGCTTAAAGATGAAAGAGGAAATTAGATAAATCAAAGAGGACTTTTAGGTGTTTGACCTCAATAACTGGAAGAATGGTGGTATTATTTACTGAGATGGGAAAGATTGGAGGAAAAAAAAGAAAGTTATTTTGTTTTTTATAGGTCAAATTTATACTCCTATTAGTCATCCTAGCTGAATATCAAATAGGAAATCATAGTATTTAAATCTGGAACTCAAAGGAAAGGTCAGGACTGGACATATATGTTTAAGGGTTACTGACATATAGATGGCATTTAAATCTATAATTTCAATCCCTGGATGAGAAAAGGGCTCAGCTCTGAATTCTGGGATTATGGACAAAGAAAGCAAAGGAGGCCAAGTAAGTGAAGCAGGTTAAGTGGAGACTATACTGCCTAGAAAGTCCGTCTCCATCCAAAGGTTCTGCTGCTACCTAGTTCCACCTGTTAGTTGCAAGGCAGTGCCATATGGAGCCATATTGGAACCTGAATCAAAAGGAAAAATGTGTATCTCTATATACACTTATCAAAATATCATCCCATCTTTTGGCTGGGTACAGTGGCTCATACCTGTAATCCCAGCACTTTGCGAGGCCAAGGCAGTAGGACTGCTTGAGGCCGGGAGTTACAGACCCTGTCTCCACAAAAAAAAAAAAAAAAAAAAGGCCAGGTGTGGTAGCATGTGCCTGTAGTTCTAGCTACTCAAAAGGTGAGGCAGGAGGATCATTTGATCTCAGGATTGCCTCATGCATTCATTATTCTCTAGAATAGCGTCCTGGTTCCTTGGTAGCACTTATCTCAATCTGTAGTTATTTGGGGTATTTTTTAACTTGTTCATTTTCTGTCTCTCCATGTATGTTCCATGAGAATAGGGACCATTTTCATCTTGGTTGCTGTTGTATCTCCAGTACCCAGAACAATAAACACTGCATACATTCCGCTGAATGAATGAGTAAATAAATAAGCACTTACCATATATCCATGTGAGTGCTTTGAAGTCATGTGATAGATTTTAAAAAAACAAACATGTCTACACATACCTACTTATTGAACATCTCTCATCTAGAGCAGCCACTTCAGAAACCACCCAGTTGTTTCATCATGCTACCATTTTTCAAAATGTTTCTAGAATTCTTCTTTTGGAATTGGCTTTATAGCCTGTGGCATTTTCTTTGCCTCATATCAGTTCATAAGAAAAACGTGAGTTGTATAAAATGAAATCTGAGTCTATACTATGAGAAATGAAAATATCTGGTATATGACACAGCAGTAGATTTGACAATGAAAATTTATGTTTCCCAAATATACAGAGAGGCACCCTTAGCATGCTCATTAAGAGAGCAGTCTTTCTAACATGTTTGGAAAGCTCTGTATGTGTTTCTGGAGTTAACACACTCAGGTGTGTGAAAACAGAAAACATGCAGATAGCTCTAGTCTGAGATTTGTGTCATAGATTGCTTTTCATCAGTATGTAGATATGCAAGAAGCAATCCAAGATTGGTTTTGAAACCTCTGACCCAATCCTGGCTCTGATACCTACAGCTCTGGTTATTGACTTAGGTTATTTGACTTAGCCAAGCTTTAGCTTCTCTACTATACAATCATCCATTTCATGGGATTTCTAAGAGTTAGATAATATAATTGCAAGTGCTCAGTGTGAGGTGTATAGTAGGCTGTCAATAAATGGCAGCTGCCATCATTATTATTATAATCACATATTAACCCAACCCCTACCCATCTTACAGCTAAGGAAACTGAGAGACTCAGTGATTTGCCAAGAATAAGGGCAGTTATTAAAAAGCTAAAAGTGAAACTGGATCTCCTGGCTCACGGTCCACTTCGTTTCATTTCAATATGCAGAACAAGCCTCAGGTTGAAGAGTCTAACAGCTGGGAGGAGCAAGCTCATTTCATGGCTATAAGCTAGCCAGAAAAGAATGTGACATGTATACTTTCCTAATGAAAAGTAAACAGAAATACCTTTTTAGTTCTTTGGCTGCAAATCAGAATCCTTTTGTGCAAATCGAATTCATTTTGTTATTGCTTCAGGATAAAATAGATTCCATTACCATGCTCCATCACTATTTCTCCATTTGCCTTGCTCTGACTATATCCCATCTCTTAGAATTAGAATGGCGGACTTTGGTTGGTCACAATAGCCATTGGGAAGCTATAAGGAAAAGAAATAAAAATAACATTCCTTGATGCAAAAGAAGTATAAAATAACCTTTGGGGAGAGCAATAACATTTTAATTTGAAAAATTTGCATAAGATTAGACTAGAGAGTCTTTGTGACCATATATAAGTTGTACATGTACGACCCTTTTAATGATTTTATTTTACCTGACTTTCAGGAAAAGTTATATTGGTAATAAAGAATAGGTTGGAAAAATTTTTTAGAGAAATCTGAACTTTTAACATTTAAATACATTCTATTAGATGGGGTTTTTTTTGCAACTATTGTTTACACATTTTATTAATAGAATCTGTCCTGAGGGAAATGACTCCACAAAACAAAATAGGGAGAAATTTCTGATCTTTGTTCCTTTTTAAATAATTCTTCTGTATGCTTATCAGATGAACCAAGGTTGTACCACTTACACTCTTAACAAAGTTGAGGTAGTAGGGGTGAAAATCCAGCCGGGTCCCTCTCCACCTCCCAACGTCTTTTAGAGAATGGTCACCTATTGTCTTTGTATAAAGTATCCAACTTTTTACCAAGTCACATGCCCTGGGAGCTGCGTCCATTCTTAAGGGACACTTTTCTCTCTTTTCGAAAGGTCCTGTATAGGGCGGGATGGCTCTGGTATAGGAGGTATAGCCATACGAAAAACTGGATGGTAACACAGCCTGAAATGGGCTTACAGAGCACAAAGTTGTTTTTCCAGAATGATCGAACACTCCATGTCTTGCACATACAAGTTTCTAATTGAAAATTAACCCTGTGCAAAAACTTCGAAAGTTCAATTACTAGTTAATTCATTTCATTCATTCATGTATGCATCTATTTATTAACTACATGACGCATTTCAGAGGGAGTTCTAAGGTGAAGGAGATTTAACCCATTTGCTATTAGATGCTATCATGATGTGATTACAGGCATACTATTGTGATTACTGGTTAATTCATAACACTGCATATTTAGCATAGATTGTTGAAAACTTTCCTAGTGTTTTCTGAATAGATGCTAAGAAAAAGCTCAGGTATGATTAGCGCTTGGCCCCGCTGTTTCCTATTTACCATTTGAAGAAAATCCATGCCGAATGTTTGCCTTTCTAGCAATTGTTAGGTTCTCAGGATGGGTCTTTTTGGGTGGCTGCCTGAGCTCATTAGGCCTCTACACCCAGCTTAGGCAATGTTAGCAGGCTAGTTCACTTTACTATAAACAGCATTACTGAATGTCCTGTGTTGTAATACTTTTCTTGAGTCTTTACCTCTGTATGAGTTCTTTTTTTAAAAAATTTCTCTTTATACCCACAACAAAAGCATTTCAGTAAGCAACCAAATCCTTTCCAGATCACAGGTGTGACTTCCATTGGTGTGCTTTTTAAAATCATAGGGGTTAATGCTTTATGTATTAATCATGTCACAGATTAATCCATAGGGTGAAAACATTCCGAACAGATCATACTTCCTTCTTTCTTTTGCTTAAAGATGTTTTTTGGGCAGTGCGGAGAAAAGACTTCCCACCCTTGGTGAGAAGAGGGTGATACTGACATGGGGCTGGTCACCTTTTGTGTAAATCTTTTACCAGGTTCACGAACGCTTAGTGCCTGGCAAGGTTACTACTATAGGTTGTTGCAGCACTGTTGAGATATTTTTCCTTCACTATCTATTTTTCCTTCTGATAACTATATCCCCATTTTCTTTTCAGCCCATGAGGCAGTATTACTTCAACTGGGGATCAGGGATCGAACGTATACCTAGGTCTGAGCCAATTAGCATATCACATTTCCTGGTCACAGTGATTTGTTCAGAGAAAGCCATCTGACCAGATTGGAGCCAGTGAGACACAATGAGTCTTAGGTTGGCTTAAAATTCTGGGGCACAAGAGCTCTCATTCTTTTCTACTGGACATGAATGAGGAAATATGTAGTCCTGGGACCTCCAGGGAGCTATCTTGAGGCCACTGGGGAAGAGTCTGTCTAACAATGGTGTCTATTGCAGAGATGGAGAGACAGAAGCTAGATTTGGATGGCTTTGTTTGAATCCTCGGGACCAGTTATGCCTAAAATCAGATTTACCCCTGAATTTTTCAGTTATATAAGCAATTAATTTTCATTTTTCTTTAGCGAAGGTTGGAACAAACAACGGATACAGCACAGTACATGTAAAGAAGTATGTGGTAAAGGGTTGAGAACGTCTTTGCTGAGATTAGTGTATCATTGAGATTGTTTGGAATCTCTCCTGGTTCCCCTGAATCTCAGGATCCTACCTCTTTGAGAAGACTTTGAAAATTTCAGAAGCTACTCATAATCTAATCCTCCTCCTACTTTAGTCCCAAGCATGGCCAACCCTGTTCTCCTTACAGCTCAAGGAATATGGATAAAGTCTTGGATCAGTTCATTCCTTCATAGTTCCTCCTTGCAAACAGAATTCAGAGTCTATGTGGTTGGAGTCATTAGTGTATGAGGTGACTTGTGGAAAGGGCATGGGACCTGGAATTAAGCTATCTCAACTTTGTTGTAAATTAGCAAGTCTCAGTCTGGTATTGGGCAAGGAACTTAATGAACTAGGATGCACAATGTCAAATTCATGGGTTGCCAGATAATTTTGTTTTCTTAAAATTGGGTTCATCTTCTCAAAATTGGTAGGTGAAAAAAAGAAATTCAGAAAAGATAAAAATGATTACATATTTCTGAGAGATAAAAATGCCAGCAAATGTTTTTGATAATATTTGGACATGTACATGGAAAACCAAAGAGTTTTTCTTTAGTTGGATGTACCCATTTTATTTAAAACATGGTTATTTCGATATACTCAGTGTGTGAAAATTTGTTGTCTTGTATATTTAATATATGTGCACTTCTCTATGTGTATTTTTCAATGCAAAATTTTTAAAAATCCTAGTTATTACAGTATTAAAACTGAATAAAATTATCTGTTCATATTTATTGATTTAACTGGAACAATTTTTAAAATGTGGATATTATCTGTCTCTTCTCCTAGTAAATTTATATAACCCAGCATATGTATTAAATTTGGTTTAAATTTTGAGTTGTGTGAGGATGCTGCATATATTTTGTTCAGGGACAATTACTAGAAAATCTGAATGTGATAGTAAAGTATCTTTTATTAGTCAGGGACCATCTACAATAAAACCTGTAAATCCCCCATCTGTTCAAATTCTTCATTTTCTTTTGTGTAATTAACTTGTAATTTTTATTTTTTTACTACTTAAATTTACTACATTTTTTAACTACTTAAATTTTTTTTAATGTCTCTTAGCAGCGGTCTGCAACCTTTTTGGCACCAGGAACCAGTTTCACGGAAGACAGTTTTTCCGCAGGAGGAACAGGGTTGGGGGGTGGCTTAGGCGGAGTTAAAAGTGATGGGAAGCCACTGTAAATACAGATGAAGCTTCCCTCCCTGGCCCACCGCTACCTCCTGCTGTGTGTCCCCACCCCACTTTCTGAAGTTTCATGGAAGACAGTTTTTCCACTGGGGGAGGAAGAGGAGGCAGCTGAGCTGTGGGGCCTGTTTCTAACAGGCATGAACTGGTACCAGTCTGTGGCCAGGGGTTGGGGACCACAGTCTTTTAGGACAGTCTCAGCATGCCTTTCCAAGTTTTCACTCTGAGTCTTTTATAATGCATAGAACATTGCA
Organism: Mirza zaza; assembly: GCA_008750895.1. Classification (NCBI taxonomy): domain Eukaryota; kingdom Metazoa; phylum Chordata; class Mammalia; order Primates; family Cheirogaleidae; genus Mirza; species Mirza zaza. The sequence continues at coordinate 14,747 of VSMD01070807.1, forward strand.
CTAGGATTTGATTTGCCCCTATCATTTTTGCTATGTGCTTTTAAACAGATTAGTTTACCTATTCATGATGCTGACTCTCAGGGGGAGTGGGACTGGCATTACATAACAAGCTCTTTATACTTCTTTTTTTTTTTTTTTTTTTTTGAGACAGTCTTGCTTTGTTGCCCAGGCTAGAATGAGTGCCATGGCGTCAGCCTCGCTCACAGCAACCTCAAACTCCTGGGCTCAAGCAATCCTCCTGCCTCAGCCTCCCAAGTAGCTGGGACTACAGGCATGCGCCACCATGCTCGGCTTATTTTTTCTATATATATTAGTTGGCCAATTAATTTCTTTCTATTTATAGTATAAATGGGGTCTCGCTCTTGCTCAGGCTGGTTTCGAACTCCTGACCTCAAGCAGTCCGCCCACCTCGGCCTCCCAGAGTGCTGGGATTACAGGCTTGAGCCACCGCTCCCAGCCTCTTTATACTCCTTGAAGTCAAATACTGAAAAAATTGTTCTGTTGTTATATTGCAATTGTTTTTCTATTGTTTATTTAAGCATTCGAATTTAATTTTAGGAAAGATCTTTTTGTTTTTTTAACTTAATGCATGTTTTTAACTTAAGATTCATATTTGATTCCTAGTACACATTTACTATCATTTTATCTATCTGTCTGTCTAATCATATCATCTATGTTTTACGTCTCTATCATCATTATATTTTAATAGTTGCATTTATCAGAGTGATCTGTCAAGTGAGGCCCTTCTGCAAAGTTGAAGTTTTTGGAACTTTGTGATGACTGTGAATGCGGGTTGGGTTGTTTCGCTGGTGGCTGTAAAGAGTGGTGTTAGCGCTGCGTGCCTCCGCCAGTCTTCTTTGTTGCCTGGGTCTGTTCGCAGTGTGGCTGTGCTGTGGTTGTAGCTGGCGCTTAACTACAGCCAATAACCATGGGTTGGTTTTTGAAAGGTGCCTGACGCTGTTGTATAAGGGTCTGCCTGTCAGTCACTTAGAACTTTTTCTTCCTGTTGTTTTGACTTCTGCTTTCCTAAATCTTAAATTTAGTGTAGTATACATTTTTAACTTTTCCAATTAGTACAGTGAGCAGTGTTTACCAGTTTCTCTAATTTTACATGGTTTCTTTCTCATACTTTAAAAATTATCCCTGGCTGAGATAATTTATGTGAAAATATCTATTACTAATTTGAACACTGTAATAGGCACCCAGTAAAATTTATTTTTTTAATTTTTAAAAGTTTGGATGCTTTGACCTAATGTTTATGACACTTTGTAGAAAAAACTACCCTCTCCCTGTTGGAGGCATTCAAAGGTGAGAAAAACGAGAAATATGAACAGAGGACTTGATTATTCGCCAGGTTCCAAATATGTCAGTCATGCTTACTATGTAAAACCTAGGACTTAAGGCATTCCTCAGGTCACTTATAAAACCTTGTCCACAGGGGCTGCAAACTTTGAAGCAGGAAATAACATAGAGCTGCCATGGATAATGTAAGGGAAGTGATTGATATTGACAAATTTCAAGGATGAGGGCCCTTCTGATCAGGACCAGTGGACCACTTAATACTTGGATCAGATAATTGCCAAATGCAGTGAACACTTTTCAGTTCTTATTTGATCTCTAGACATAGCAACAACACCAAGTCAAATAAATGTTAGACTTTTATGCTACATTGATAGTCTGGCATTTATGCCTCACTCCATAATGCTGTTCTAAACCATCCTTCTTGACTTTTCTGTAAAACCCCCTACTCCATAAAGCCTTATGCCATCCCGCTTCAACACTCATTACACCCTCCTTCTTTTACTGTTAATATGCTGGTCTCTAAGCTACTCATTACTATTCATTAAACCTTTTATTTTGAAATAATTCATATTTACAAAAGAGTTATAAAGATATACATAAGTATCGCACATTTGTCAAAACTAAGAAATTAAGAGTGGCATGACACTATTAACTGAACAACAGACTTTATTTGGATCTCACCAGTTTTTCCACTAATGTCTATTCTTTTTTCCAAAATGCAATGCCAATCCAGTACCACATTGCATTGAGTTGTCCGGCCTCCTTAGTCTCCTCTAATCTGCCTTTTCTTGTTTCAGAGCCTTTCCTGGTTTCTCGTTCTTGACACTTTTGAAGAGTACTTGTCAGGTGTTGGATAGAATGTCCCCTAATTTGGGTTTGGCTGATGTTTTTCTCATGATTGCACTGAGTTTATCAATTTTTTTTTTTTTGAGACAAAGTCTCGCTCTGTTGCCCAGGCTAGAGTGAGTGCTATGGCATCAGCCTCACTCACAGCAACCTCAAACTCCTGGGCTCAAGCAATCCTCCTGCCTCAGCCTCCTGAGTAGCTGGGACTACAGGCATGCTCCACCATGCCCGGCTAATTTTTTCTATATATATTAGTTGGCCAATTAATTTATTTCTATTTATAGTAGAGACGGGGTCTCACTCTTGCTCAGGCTGGTTTCGAACTCCTGATGTCGAGCAATCCGCCCGCCTCAGCCTCCCAGAGTGCTAGGATTACAGGTGTGAGCCACCACTCCCGGCCTAGAGGTTATGAATTTTGAAGAAGGTTGCCACAGAAGTGAAGTACTCTTCTCATCATATCATGTCAGGGGCATCTGATGTCATCATAACTTAGTTCCAGTGATGTAAATTTTGATCACTTGATTAAGTTGGTATCTACCAGGTTTTTCCACTATAAAGTTACTATTTTTTTCCCCTTTTCCTACTCTTTTGGTTAGAAGTGAGTCACTATGTCTAGACCACACTTAAGGAGAAGAGAATTAAGTTCCACCTCCTAGAGATAGTAACATTAAAAAAAAAAAATTGTGAGCATATGTTAAAACCATCACAATAATTAATAAATATATCGGGGAAACAATTTTGAGGCTATGTAAATTCCCTGTTTTTCCTTAATGTTTTTACCTGCTATTTTTAGCATTTATCCATGGATCTTGGTAAGGCAATTGTTTAATATTATTATGGTGATTTTCTATTTTCCTCATTCCTTCTACATTTATTATTTAGAATTATTTTATATGGAAGATTTGTCACTTCTCTTTTATTTATTTTTAACCATGTATTTATATATGTATCCATGAGTATAATCTCATAGATATTTGTTTAATTTTTGTGCTATAATCCAATACTATTGTTTTGTTACTCAAAAGCTTTGGCCATTGGAGATGTTTTAGGTGGTTTTTTAATATCCTATGATATCTACCACCACTGTCTTTTTTTTCAAAACACTTCGTTTTTGGCATTCTTAAAAGCTTTTCTATTTATTAATTAAGATGTTCTATTTACTGTTTTTTCCATTGCGATTTGTACCAGTGTTCTGGGTGTTTTGAATGCTTATGTGAGCAACTCATCCAACAGCAGTAGTATCTCAATTCTGTGACCTCACCAAATCCCGTGATAGTTATCTCCACTTGACTTTAGCCACCAACTCCAGTGGCCAAGCACTGAATCTGTAATTGCTCTACCTTTGTAATACTAAATTTAAACATTCAATTCTTTCAAGTCTCGCAATCTCTTCCCACAGCAATTGTTCTTTCATCTCATAGGAGGCTTCAGTTTCTTCAGTTCTTTATTTTCTCCCAGTCCATAGATCTTAGAACTTACAGCCCATGAACCAGCACTTCAACCAGTTGCTGGGGACTGCTGGCACAAACCGCACAACCTTATTAGCTTCCTGGCAGTGTTTGGCAAGCCTTCCATGTGTGTACAATCGGCTCTCCACTCTCCTGTAAGCAGTAGCTCTGTATCTTACTCCGTCCTTCCCCTCAGCTGACGAACTCATCTCTTGTTGCACAGAGACAACAGAAATCAGAAAGAACACCCTCAACTCTAGCAACAAAGTGATGACCTTTTTTATCCTCGTCTCACAGTTTTCTCCTTTTCTCTTGCTCCTCCCATGAAAAATAGAGTCATCTTCCTATCTAAGGCTAATGCCTGGGCTCTGAAGCCCATTCGCCCCCTTTTTCCTAGCCCCTTCAGTCTCTGGATTACCCCCCCTCTCTCCTGTATCTTCAAATTCCTCCTTTCTCTTGCTGCCTCCTTTACTTGAGCATGTAAACAAAGCAAAATGAAACAAAAGCCCTATCTCAAACCCATGCTACTCTCCTGTACAGCCGTTACTTTTATCTGACCCTTAACAGGCACACACGGTGAGAACTGTCCGCTACAGTTCAGCTTCCGCCCTCCTGCCCTATTACACTACATCACTCTTACCAAAATTTCTGCCGGCCTCCATATAACTAAATCCAGTGAACACTTACCAGTCCTCATCTTACTTGATCACCCTTCTTGGACACTCTTTCCTTCATAAAATCTTGCTTTTATTTTGCTTCAGTGACATCTTTTGTTTTTCCTTCAACCATTCTGGCCATTCCCCTTCGTGTATCTATTCTTTAGGTTTCTGATCGAGGTCCCGTCTCATATCATGTACATTTCTGGGGGAGTTTGTTTTCTTCAAGTCCTCCAACTACTATCCCCATGGCTAAAAGTCTGCGTTTCCAGCACAGATATCTCTTATGAGCGTCAGCTACAGATGTCTGCCTCCTGCATGCCAACACTTGAATGTTCCTTAGGTACCTCAGACACCCACAACTAAATTCTGTGTCTGCTCCTCATTTAGGACTTCCTCTCTGATGCTCCTCTTTGGTGAAAAGTACCACTATCTCCCTGGAGCTTACACCAGAAACTGGATGTAGGAGTGTCTTTCTAGACTGTTTTATTTCTCAAATAAGAAGCATCATTAAGAATTGCTGATTCCACTTCTTAATAGCTCTCAAGCCCTTCTATTTATGTTTATCCTCTCTGAAACCCTTTATCTCTCAACAGGATTATGACAATAGCCTTCTAATTGTGTTCTCTGCCTCTAATCTTGTCCCCCTCTAATCAGTTCTCCACATGCTGCTTGGATGATTTCCAAATGCAAATGGGAAAAAAATCCCTTCCTTCAATTGCTCTTGTTGTCCTTAGACTAAAATACAAAATTCTAATCTGGATTCACAAACCCTGCCTGAGACCAGATTATTTTTCAGGTCTTATCTGTTGTCCTCTTGTTCTCCTAAACTTATATTTTCTCTTGCCTCCAGAAGTATTATATTATTTTATTTTTTTTGCCTAGAATAATCTTGTCTGCCCTTCACCATTCAATTCTCTCGAGTCATTCTTACCATGCCTTACTTGACCACCTACCTGCCTGTACCCATCAAGATTGGTTAGATGACCCTCCTTTGGGCTCCCATAGTACCCATACCCTATTAAAGGACTGAGCACATGACATGCTTTGTGTATTTGCTTATCTCCCCAATAAGCAGTTACTGAATGTACGAATAAATTAATTCCTTTGATTTTTTTATTAGCCATAACTACCCTCTCTACTATCCTTCATTTTAATTTATTTTAATTTTTTTTCTCAGCAAAAAAGTGATTTAAAACAGACCCATGTCCCATGGAAACGTTATTACAAATCATAGTTGGGTTCTTAGATAATTTAATATTCTAATTAATTCATAATATATCTTAATATTCCCTTTGGAATTTTCTTATATATTATCATCACTTTATGAAATCTCATTTTTCCTTTCATCCCCTTCTCTATTTCTCTCTCATTTGCTTCTTCTGTAGCATCTCAGCCACATAATAGGTTAAATAGGCTTTTGTGCATTTGTATGGAACCTCTTTGCAACATTGATTATTTAGGAAATGGCGAATTGCAGTTCTTAGCAAGAAGAGAATGTGGTAGCACAGATAATGTTTGTGCCCCTTCTTGAATCTATAACAGTTCACTCTTCCTTTGTTTATGGAAAAATGGAATGACTAGAGGTTGTGACTGCTACAATGCCGATGGTGCACTATCTATCAATTACTAAAATGAGATTACAGTTTCTCCATACATGTGTTCTCTAGACCATTGCTAAGGCAGTCCATGGCCACCAAGGATAAAAGCAGTAATGGACTGGGCACAAGCCAGGTCAGCCGTTAATATGTACAAATGCGGATTATTCCAGTTTATAAAACCTGGAGGAGTCCACATGCAAAGCCCTGCACACACACAGATACATACATGCATACCTTGTATGATCAAAAGCCCTCTTGCTGACAGTGCTGCTGCCTGGGCTACCAGGGTGACAGAAGAACCTGCTGTGGTGCGAAATCTCTTCTGCCTTGAGATTGTGACTGCCCGATGAGAATTGTCCAGTTGAAATCCCCAAAACTGAATTTCCAGTTTACTTATCCCTGAGTGATTGACGTTCAGATTTTATTCACATATTGAACCCAGCCCAAGAGTGTACTTGGACTGCCTTCCGATTAGCAAAAATTTCTAAAACTGCAGCTGTTTGCTTCGCTGTCCACCTGTTTAGGCTGCCTAATGCTTTTGCCGAAGCAAAGCCACTTCCCTGGGCTGCCAGATAGCAAGGTTATCTGTCTCCCCATGTTGATTTCTGGCAGTCGACAGGCATGCTGCTGTGCCTTCACTGTCCTTGTGCAGAGCAAGGACTTGGTTGCAGCTGGTCAAACCTGAAAGTTGTATATACGAGGGCTATCCAGGAAGCATTCAGCCAAATAAAGATATTTATTACATTAGCAAGGGCTGGATACTTTCTGGACAGCCCTCATGTATTAGTCCATTATGTACATGTAGCTACTTGGTTGCTCTACTCACCTGGACCTAACTGGCTAAGATAAATTTTTCTGTACGTTCTTGGTATAGTTTTCCAATCATCTTTATTTACTGTAGAGTTTATATTCCAAGGAATCATTTGGCCTTCATATTTCAGTGGTAGCAGCTGACACAAAATCACTAAACCATATGTTATATTTTGGAGGCACACTCACCAAATTGTGTGAATAATAGTTTTATATATAGGCTTAGCCTGTTGAACAGAAAGTGGAGTATGCTAAGAGTAATCACTGGTCTAGTCCTTCCCCTGTATGGGAGAATAGTATTTAGTCTGAGGGTTATAATTTGTTAGTTATCATATGTTGAACCTCTAAAATATTTAGAGCATGGCTGTAGGCATTATAAGGAAGTTAAAGACTCTCTGTTTCATTTAACCATTCAAAATATATGCTCATGAAATGGTCCTAGAACAATCCCTGGACAATTGTTCATTAAGTATAAGCCTATTGCAAGGACCGAGGTTAGAGTGAACGAGTGATAAGAATGAGGAAAATTTCAACAAATTCAAGAAAAGATTTATTGAGTGTCTATTTTGTGCAAGCACTGTGCCATGTTAGATAACAAGGTAAATCCATATGTTCACTTGCCTCAGGTTCTTAAGAGGAAGACCGTGTATAAAAATGACATGGGCAGACTTCCACAGGAATACAAAAAATGCTCCAAAAAGTGGTGAAGCTTTCAGAAATATGAAGAGAATCCATAAAATCCTGTGTCAATAGTTCTAAACTTAACTGCTACTTACATTTTGCTTTCCAGTTTCCTTGAGTAGAAATGCCTCCTCATGCCGAACTTTGTCCCAATCTTTCTATCAATAAACTGACCATTTAGAATTGAATAAAGTAAGCAAAATTTATGTCAGCTTTTAGGATGCTGATTAAATAAAAGCACAAAGAGGGGCTTTTAAATTCAGTTTGTAAAGATTGTTTGGCCAAATAGGGCAATATTTTGAACAAATATTTGGATATATGGTGAAGTTGCAGAGGCGTAGCCAAGTGAAGCTGGTGGTATTAGGAAACACAAACACGTTGCTAACGCAAGAAGATTTTTCATGACTTTTTGCAGCATCTAAACCCATGTCAATGGCTTGTTCCACTGTGTTATGCCTAGCTTCAAGCAGTATCATCCTTGTCAAAGAACATTCCTGCTGCTATAACAAAATACCTGTAAATAATAGAAATTTATTTTTCACAATTTTGGAGGTTAGAAAGCCCGAGATCAAGCGGCTAACAGATTCCGTGTCTGGTAAGGAAGGAGTCATTCTCTGCTTCTGAGATGGCATCTGCATCTTCCAGAGGGGATAAACACTGTGTCCTCATATGGTTGAAGGACTGGAAGGGAAAAAAAAGTCCTAGCTGGTTCCCTCCAGCCCTTTTATAAGGCCCTGATCCCTGCGGTATTGTCCTAATACTGTTGCTTCGGGGATCCATTTTCAACGTGAATTTTGGAGCAGACGTAAACTTTCAAACCATAGCATTCTACCCTGGGTGTCCCCTGAATTTATATTCTTCTCACATACAAGATACATTCATTCTATCCCAATAGTCCCCAAAAGTCTTAGCTTGTTCCAGCATCAACTTTAAAATCTAAGTCCAAAATCTCATCTAAATATCATCTGTATCAGATGTGGGTGAGATTCAAGGTATAACTCGTCTTAAGGCAAATTCCTCTCCAGCTGTGAGCATGTGAAATCAAATAAGTTATGCACTTCAAAAATACCACAATGGGACAGGCATAGCATAGACATTCCCATCTCAAAAGGGAGAAATAGGAAAGAAGAAAAAGATAACAAGTCCCAAATAAGTTCAAAATCCAACAGGGCAGACAGTAAATCTTAAGGCTTGAGAATAATCTTTGACTCCACATCCTTCCTTTTAGACACAGTGAAGTGGGGGTTTGATGGGTGGAAGCCCATGGGTGGAGCATGTTACATTTCATGCCAACGTTAAAATGTTGTGTGTGTTTTTTGATTTCTTGGTTAATGTCTGATCTAAGCCCCTACGTTCTGTCACACACCAGGTCATAAGCTCAGTCAGCGCAGGGACCCTGTTTGCATTTGGTCACTATGCGATGGCTTTGTACATAGTAAGCTTTCAGCAAATGCTTATAGAAAAGTGACTGTTCCTGCTCCCTTCTGCCATCACAATCTAAGGAGTACTGCTCTTCTCCTATAGGAGGAATCTTCCCTGCCCTTTGTAAGGACAAAGGAAGGGTAAAACAGAGCAAGGAGGGGAGAAAAATGTAACCATGGGAGTAGCTACAGAATAAACCTCCTAGGATCTATGAATTAGACATTCAACAGCTGCTTTAAGTTCTAGGTGTTAGTTTCAAATATATATCTCCAGGCTTCAATTATCCTCTAAACTACAAATTTATAAATATGTCCATTCAGCATCACTACCTTAATGTCTAATAGGCATTTCAGATTTAACATGGTCTGAACTGAACTATTTTGATTTCTCCTCTAAATTTATTCCTCCCTAGTTTTCCTCATCTCAAATAATGGCATCACGACACATGCAATTGCCAAGGCCAAAAACCTAGGAATCTTGACTGATTCTCATCTTTCTCATATCCCCTACATCTAGTGGCTCCCATCATAGTTAGAATGAAATGCAAAATCTTTGCATTTTGGTTTTCCGTGAGCAGGGCAGGTGTGGGCGGGTGGCATGTGGTTGGCTTTCTCACCTGCCCCTCCTCTAACACCTGCCCCTGGGTACTATTTCCAGGTGACCCGTCTCCTTAAAGGACAGGTCCTCTCCATAGGGAAGAACAAAAAAGGAAACCATTGCAGTAGAAAAAACATGAGTGAAATCCTCTATCACCTGGGAATGGGAAAACTTCCTTGTTACTTGAAAGATTGTTTAATCTGATTACATAAGAACTTTTGGATGACCAAAACAAAACACTGTATGTAAAAAGACAAAGAACAAATTGAAAAAAAAATTTAACTTTTATTACAGACCAAGTATTAATACATAAAAAACTTGTAAAATAGAAAAGGGAAAAGACCAACAACTCTATAGAAAAATGGGCTAGTAAATTCAATAGTCACTCCATAAAAAGAATAGAAATGACCTTTAAGTATAAAAATGATGCTCAACCTTATTTACAACAAGAGAAATGTAAATTACAACTACCCTGAAACACAATTCTCACTGATTAGACTAGCAACCAATATTCAAAGTCCAAAAGTTCGACGACCTACACTATTTGCGAAGCTGTGGGGAAATGGATATTTGTAAAACATCTGTAAAAAAAAGCAAAACAAATAAATTATATTTTAATATATAGTTGGTCTATACAGTAGGTCTATTTTGAAATAATCCACTTCTATTGCTCTCCTTTTCCAATGTCTTCCTAGCTATATTTGACTATTTTTAAATGAAATTTATAAATACTTTTTTCTACATCTATTTCTGATAGGAATTAAAATGATAAAAGAGAGGAATTTGGCAATATCTAGCAAAATTACATATGTATTTACACTGTGATCCAGCAATCTAACTTTTAGAAGGTACAGTAGCAAAATACAGTTTAGTAGCAAACATACAAAAAACATAAGCAAAAAAGTTTTCATTCCAGCATTATTTGTCATAGCAAAACACTGGAAATTTCCAAATGTTCATCAGCATAGAACTTGTTAATTAACCTCCATTATAGCTACACAATAAATTATTATGAAGCTCTAAAAGAGAATGAGGAATATCTTCTATAGAGGATCTCCAGTGTATGTATTAATAGTATACATGGAAAAAAAGCAAGGTGGAGAAAAGTATGTATTGTATATTACCATTTTTAAGGGTGGGTGCTATGGTTTGAATGTGCCTTCCAAAGTTCGGGTGTGGGAAAGTTAATCCCCAATACAAAAATGTGGAGAGGTGGGACCTTTAAGAGGTGATTAGGTCATGAGGCCTCTGCCCTCATGAATGAATTAATGCCATTTTCATGGGAGTGGGTTCCTGATAAAAGCACGAGTTTGGCCCCTTTCCTCTCTCACGCACATGTGCTTTCTTGCCTTTCTGACTTCTGCCATGGGATGGTGCAGTAAGAAGGCCCTCATCAGATGTGGGCCTCTTGACTTGGACTTCCTAGCCTCTAGAACTGTAGGCAGTTATTTCTTTTCTTTATTAATGACCCAGTCTGTGATACTGTGTTAAAGCAACACAAAACAGACTAAGACAGTGGGATAAAAATATACACATTTGCATATATAATATATACTATATAATATGTATATTTGATGGGAAGATAAAAAAATATTGATTTTTCTTTAGGAGAGTGAGAAAACAGTGTGAAGGAGACAGGAATAAAAGGTCTCTGAATATAATTTGATTTGTAGATTTGATTTTGTAACAATGTAAATATTTTATTTGATAATATTAAGAAATTATTATAGATGAGAAGCAAGTCACCCTAGCAGAAATAAGCACATCTGGTACCCAGATCTTGGTTTCCAAATATTATTCTCTATACAAAGAATCAAGTTTCTTTGGAAGAAAATGGCTGATTCCAGGGAAATTACAAAGAAATCTGGTACTAAAAAGCAAGAAGGTCTTCAAGGACTAATAGAAATGTGAAAAAAATCATAGAGGCTGATGAAAAGGGCTTTCCACTGTGCAAATCTGGGACAATTTGAGCACCAAAAAATTATGGAAGTAATGGATTATAGCACTTGGAATAAAATAAATTTCTCAGTCCATGATATACTTAAAAAGAGAGAAATAGAAATAGAGAAAGGGAAAAATGAGGAAAAGCTCTCTTTGGGAATAACGTGGGTGGGGGCACAAAAGTGCCAGCCAATAAAAGCAGAAAGAATTATAGAATTAGGAAATCCTTCTCTTGCAATTATCTGTGTGATACTTGAGGTAGGCAAAGATTGTCAAAAGAAGTTATAACTATTGGATCAAAGGTTGTTGGGGTGCAGAATTTTCATGCGATAGTAAAGTAGTTTCTCACACATCAACTACTAGTTATAAAAAGAAAAAATATATCTTTAGCAAGTGATCAAATTTATTATTGCTAGGAGAGGTACAGGTACCAATGGCAATAATATTGCAACTTAATATACAATAAGTACATATCATTTATCTAATGTTATTGTAAAAATATGTTTCAACTGAATATAATAATGAGAAAATAATCAGACAAATCCATAATATTGTGTAGTCAATTAGACAACTGGCCTGGACTCTTCAAAAAAAAAAGTCAATGCCATGTAAAAGAGACAATAAAAAAGCTGCTCTAAATTAAAAGAGACTAAAGAGATATAACAAGGAAATGCAGCATGTGAAACTTGATTTGGATTCTGGATATAGGGAAAAATGCTGTTAAAGACATATTGGAGACTATTGGGTATATTTAAGGACACTATATTTGATGACGTTATTGAATTATCAATTTTCTAAATATGGTTGTGGTTATGTAGGAGAATATCTTTACTCTTCGGAGATGATGGCTGGAGTATTTAGGGTTAAAGTGCTACAATATCTGTAGTTTATTTTCAAATGGTTCTTAAAACATACTTATATGTGTATATGTTTGTATATTGAGAGATTTTAAAAATGTGGCAGAATATTAAAATTGATAAAACATGGTGAAGATACTTAGGTGTTTATTATCTTGCTTATTTTTCCTGTGGATGAACATTTTTCTAATAAAAAATGAAAAAAATAAAAACAAAACTATTATGTATCTTAAAAATATTATGTTTACTTAAAGTTTATTGATATCCATTAATTTTTCATCTTTCAATGTAGGACCAAGTGCATCTCTTTGAGTAAAAGATACCTAATTGGAGTTCTACATCTATCTTGCATGAATTATATTATAATTATAAGGGTGTTCACTTTCAGTTATTATAAGGTAAAGTCACTTGCAAAACATTGAGTACAGAATTCTTCTAAATTTATTCTTTCCTTTAATTTTTTACTTTTATCTCTGCTACAGTTGCCTTTTATTGAATCTTCCCAAAGCTATCAGGCTTGTTTTTATAGAATAAGCAAATCTGTCTTCTCACATATACATTTTATCAGTTTACATGATGTGTAACTAAATGTTACAATTAAAACAAGTATTAGTAAGTTTGGGGACAAATACAACTTATTCTTGGTAAGTATTCAACTCCACTTGTGGAAATTGAAACAGTATATGCATGTACAAGAGCGTAGCCTACCAGTTGCAAGTTTTTAGTGTGCTGTAATATTAGTTGAGATATTTTATAGTGAAACCATAGATAGTTGCTTAATTTGGTATATTGCTTGAGTGGAGATTGGTTGGGTGTGTAGTGAAATACTCAGCAGGCTGAAGTTGGAAACAGGATTCAATATTGCTCATACACAGTTAAATTCTGCCCAAGTTATCTGCCCTGGTCAGGTTAGTTTATGAATAATAACTTTTGTTTACATTACTGCCAAGGCCTTTCCCCCAGTCAAGCCAAGCTAAATAAAATGGCTTCAGACTTTGTAACAGTCACAAATGGGAACATTTAGATCACTTTTCTTTCTGCTTACTCTGTAACACACCCCCATCCCCACTAATTTGAAGCTGCTCATTTAAAAGTTATGTTACTCGGGGTTCTGTTTCAGTATCTGCTGGAAGTATGCCACAGAGTCTTGAATCTCAGAGTTGTTAGTAGCACTTGTTGACTGTTATGAGATGATTACAGTGACGTTCTGACTCTGTTGAAGCAGGACTGAAAGTAGGTGATAGCTCCCACATTGGCCTTTTCTGAGAGGTGAGGCTTATTGTGAAGGCAATGTTGCTTTTCCTGTTACACCATCTCTTCCAAGAAGAGAAAGATTGTTTGCTTCCTGAGCCCTGAGAATTCTGTCCTGAGGAAGATGGGTGTTTCTTTCTTGTAAGTGGCATGCCAGACAGCTGGATTAGATTTCTGTCCCTGTTCATTGAACTTGATGCTCAGCTCTCCAAGGAGGCAAAGATAAGAAAACTGTTGAAGAAGGCTTTCTGCAGATTTGTAAGAGCCAGCATTTTTCTTTTCTAGAGCGTGTTGCACTTAAATGCTACTCTTCCCCTAGGGGCACCTTTCAGGTTCTGGCTTTTTCGGGCAAAGTCAGGGACCTTAATTATTTCACTTTCAATCAATTCTGAAACCTCAAAGACCAAAATTGTCTCTTGAGATCCACTCAGATGCCAAAGAGAGGCATGGGAAAGAAATTGCTGCACATCTACCAGCGGCTGGTGAATTCCAAGCCATCGCTTGCTTTTATTTTCTATGCAGTGGTCAAGCATTGTTGCTAACACTCCAATAAGTAAAAATAAAATGTTTCAATAAATACCTTGGAGAATATAGTCAGTTTTTCATTGAAAGAGCTGCTACCATCATTGTGGCTGGCTTTACTACTATTCATTGACCAGTCCACTTCTCCTTATAAAAGGGAGAATTGTCCTTCCTCCACCCTTAAAGTCAGATGTGGTCACGGGACTTGCCTTTGGCCAGTGAAATGTAGTGGATATATTTAATTTTTAGTGCTTGAATTTTCACCTGTCTCTTCTCCAGCCTATGGAAAACATTGTCTTCATGAAATCTTTGAAGATAAACAACTCACATCGTCAGTCTAATTACTTGTTCCTTCTACTAACTTCATCTGAATTACTACCCATTTATACATGTACCCCAATTTACTTAACAGAGTTTTTTTTTCCATAAAGAATACATATATGCATGGAATTTTTCAATGCTTCTTATATCCAAAGGAAGTCTTAGTAAACTATTTTATACAGCAAATATATCAGGATGCATATTTCCACATTTTCATGCATTAACATTATCTAATGCAAAGTACAGCAGATGTTCCTTTTCTCTTAGCTATTTTGTAGCATTGATTTCTGGAAGTTGGCTATTTCACTCATCAAACAAACGTTTACTGAGCACCTGCCACATTTAAGGTACTCTGCCGAGTCTTGAGTGTATGCATTTATGTGTAACTGTAACTGTACCTAAATATTGTGTGTAGTTTGCTGCTATGGACCAAATTGTGTCCCTCCAAAATTTATATGTTAAAGCCCTAACCCCCAATGTGACTGCTTGGAGATAGGGCTTTTAGGTGGTAATTAAGGTTAAATGACTTCATAAGGGTAAAGTCATAATCCCGTAAGATCTGTGGCCTTACAAGAAGACTAAGGAAGATCCACGTGCATACACCAAGGAAAGACCAAGTGAGCACACACAGAAAGAGAGCCCTCAGCAGAATTCAGCTCTGCTGGCATCCTGATCGTGGACTTCCAGCCTCCATTGAGCAAAATAAATTTATTGTTTAGTCCACCCTATGTGGACTGTGGCATTATTTTGTTATGCCAGCTCAAGCTGACTAAAACATTTGCCAAATCCAAGAATATTACAACTAGAATTCCTGTGAGACTTATAAAAATTAATCAAAGGCAACAAAATAACACAGAACTATACTTAATGTGGATGATCGTGAACTTATTAAATTTGTAATCCCAAGAGGTATTAAAGAAAAAAATATTATAACACGTTTAAAACAAGACTGAGATAAATTCATGGATGTTAGATCCATGATGGCATATTAAGCTAAACCAAATTCCAAACCTTTAAAGATAAAATGGGGTAGAACAACACATCAACCAATGTAATCAGCTCATTTAATTATTAAACAAGTGCTCAGGATTGTCCTTGGACAATATATCTCACAGTATAGACCAGGACCACCTCTGTCAGAATCTTGTGAGTGTGCCTGTCAGGTATCCAGTCCCCAGGACCGGATCTTAGTCATGCTCAATTTCTTTGAGGTAAAATCTGAGAATCTTCATTTTAAACAAGTTCTCTAATTGATCTGTAAGCACACTAAAGTCTTGTGATAGCCTATTTTTGGTATTTTTGGGGCTGCGTAAGAAATACTAGTCTTTGTCCCTGTAGTGAGATGCTTACAGGTAACATGCATGAAATAGGAGGCAAACCAAGATGGAATGAGATATCGGGTACATCGCTACTAGGGAGCTGTTCACAGCCCTCCAAGAGCTTTAGGGAAGGAACAGAACAGTGAACCAGAAGAGTCTGTGGTCAAGGAGGCCTAAGAGAGGCCATCATTTGAAAAATAAGGAAGCTGTTTCCCTTTAACACTTTTTAGAAAAAGACAATAAAGGATAAAGTTATTGTTTCACAAGGACAGATAGCACAGAGAAGAGATAGAAGTGGGTGAAAAATTCTTGAAAGACAGAAAGCAGACGAGGAGATAGTTTTGATTATGTTAATACTAGAAATATGCCAGTTCATCCCGGACACCCTATGGAGGCTCAGCTCTTGAAGAACCAGGCATGGCAGAAGGTTGGGGAGAGGTACTGGTATCGATATAAACAGAAGAATGTAAGTGGTTGGGCCTTTCAAATTTTCTCCTCCCTGCCAGGCAGTGGGGCAACTATCTCGGCCTCCTATCTCTCAGGAATAACAGGTTTATTCTTTAGAGGAATTGAACTGGAGGAGGCTTGAAGTCAGTGATAGTAAACACAGTGGAGTGAAGAAACAAAGCAAGGACTAAAACAGGGATCAAGTGAGTCAATTTAGTAAGTAATGGAAGTCTCAGCACCAACTCCCCTCTCCACTCTAATCTCAGAAATCTGACAGCCAGATGTATTCCCCCAGACCCTCTACCTCCACCCTTAAGTTTAAATGGCCTGGATTTCTCAACTCCAAGAACTGATGCTGAAAAATATTGGAGCAATGCCTTCAAAATTTTAAGAGTATGCACCAAGTCAAACAATTAATCCCTATTAACAGCCAATCCTATTAAGTAGGATAAAGGGTAGAATAAAGATATTTTTTAAATATGCAAGTACTGAAAACATTTGCTATCTTAGGAAGTAACTAGAGGGTGTACTTTAACCAAAATAAGGGGGTAAGAATAAGAAGACATTGAATCTAGGAAACAGGGATTTGAACACAGAACTGCAAAGGGAAATTCAGGATGCGACTGCACAACCAGGACATAACCAGGTCTAGAATGCAGCTAACAGAGATTGGAAGAGAGGGGAGGGCTTCAGGGAGGGTGGACTGAAGGAAAAAAATTGGAACTCATAGACCTTCTGGGTTTTTGAATCTTACACGCATCCAGTAGCCTACAAAGAGTCTGTTAGTGTTCTAGCCTTCCATTTCCTTTTACTTTGCTTGACTCTGTGTAAAATAAATGCCATTATACATATATTTTTCTCTATTTATAGTTTCCATTGTTCATATAAGAAGCATACCTTTCTTTTAGGAATTATCAGTGCTAGTTTCCATATTACCATTTGAGCTGTTTTCCATGTGACCCAATTAAACAGTTAGGAAAAAAACCCTACTAAAGTTTATATACAGAAAGGTAGCTGATTTTGTTACCTTTTATTTATAGATATTTTAGAAGTTTACTACATTATTTTCTAGATTTTTCACTAACTTAGCAAATTACAAGGACTGATTTTCCATTTTTGTGGGGAAAAAAACCAATAACCACCATTTATAGGGAGGAATTTGCACTAGGCAATGCCTTAAAATAATTTTGAAATGTATTTATTTACATCTCAAATATGACTTCTTTCTAAAATGTTCAAAGTCTCATTTTCACAGCTGCAATTAAGTAACTTTTTAGGATAATGTTTCATTTGGCTGTATTATGTTAATAATCAGCTAGATGATACATATCTTTTCCATCTTTATGTATTCATGAATTATTCAGAAGTGTTCTCTTGCAAATGAAGAGTAGAGGAATTTGGTTCCTCTTCCCTTAAAAGGGTGATACACACTTCAGTTTAGAAGAGAGGGGCCTGGGGAGAGAAGAGGTGGAGAAAGAGAGAAAGTGAGAGAGAGAGAAAGAGGGAAGAAGGAAGAGGGGAAGGGAGAGGTGTCCTTTCCTCTTTTTTTAAATCGTGTAAAATTTATTGAAGTGTACAGTTGTAAATTACCTAACTATCCAATAATGAGAAAATGATCAGGTAAATTATTATATATCTACTTGACAAAATGTTACTATTAGAAACTGACGGTTGAGAAGACAATACAGCTATATGGAAAAATGTTTATATAAAAAAGTAAGCAAAAAAATAAGCAGGATATAAAAATGGAGAAATAGTCATAGGAAAAAATCCAGAAGAAAATACAGTAAAAAAATAATGATGATGTTATTATTGTTGGACTGTAGGTGACTTGTTTCTTCTCTATATTTTCCAAATTTTCTTTAATGTGATATTGTTTTTATAATGAGAGAAAGCAAAAACCAGCATGCCAGTACTGAGTGACTAGTGTTTGCTAGAAACTGGGCTGTATCCTGAGGATATAAAGACAAATAGGTATGCTTAGTGATATATAAGATACATAAAGCTTTTGCTAGTGATAGCAAATCACCAGTATGTAATTAATATAAATTAATTACCCAGTGTGTAACTGACATAAATTTCATTGATATCTTATTAAGAGGAAATGTCATTAATGTTATTAATGTAGTAATACCTAGTAAGTGCTTTTCATTTGTGCTTCAGTCCACTCAATCATATAAGAAGATAATTTTTGTTTTTTAAATCAGAAAGTATGTCTCAGAGAGGCTATGCAACCTGTTCAAAGTGACAATAGTTAAAAAGGGATTGAGCCTGGCCTGATTAGAAGTCCATACTCAGACAGTTAACAAGCATTTGTTAAGCACCAACTTAATAAATTGTTCTAGATTAGAGAGTTGCTCTAAATTAGGGATACTGAAATGAACGAAGCATAGTCCTTTGGCCTCTGGAGCTTACATTCTAATTCAAGGAGACACAAACAGAAATGAATGTCAGACGGTTTATTAGAAGCTGAAAAGTGATATGGAGAGAAGGGGGTAAGCATGCGAAGGATTGCAACTCTGAACGGGGTGATCTGGGAAGCCCTTGCTGAGGAAGCCGTGTTTGAGCAGAGGCCTGTAAGAGATGAGGAAAGGATCTGCCTCCCTGAAGGCCATCTCAGGCAGAAGGAACAGTAAATGTCAAGGCCTTGAGATGGGAGGGTGCCTGGAGGAACACCAAGATCAGCTTGGCTAGAGCTGATGGGGCCGTGGGGAGCGTGGAACAAAATGAGATAAGGGAAGATAGGGAGTCAGGCACTTTGGCCTGTGCAGAGTGTTGTAAAGACAGCGGCTGCTGGAGAGCTTTAGGCAGAGGAGTTGCTGTATTTAATTCAGTTTTCAGTGGGTCCTGGCTTCCACGTGCAGAAAAGCCTGTAAAGGAACCCGGGCGGAGGCAGGAGACCCTGTAGGAGGCTATTATAATGAGACAGGATGGTTGATAGTGACAGGATAGGAGAGGACTGTCAAAAACCATGAGGACCTGAGGACTTACACTACCACTTTCAAGTTAGAAAGTCAGCCCGCTACAGCTTCATGGATACTGCTGGCAGAAGACACGTGATATTTCTAGATTAGAGAAGAAGGACTTTATTTCTCCCATGACATCATAGTCAGCATGAGCTTCATGTTTGGGCCATTCTCCTTGTCTCTCAAGTCTCATGAGGGAATGCAGAGTGGCCTGTGTGGACACCGAATTTCTGTCCCAGCAGAGGGACTTCAAGCTTAGGAAACCTCAGTCTTTCACAACTTGCCTAATGTCCTGGATGGCAAACAGACCTGGCGACTGCTCCGAGGGGAATCCCATCTTCCAAGGCTATCTGTGATACAGCCTCCTTGAAAAGATAGGCAGAACAAAAGGCATCAGTGTTTCTGCTTGTAAGCTGGGTTGAAGTAAATGCAAGAACCCATAAGGAATTGTGTGCCAGCAAGAATGAAGCGTGACGTGGCTGAATTCTGGAAGTATTTTTCCGGTAGTACCCAGATCAGAGGTGAGATGTGAGAGAAGTAGAGTCCAGAATGACACTATGGTTTTCGCCAGAGGCTGTACGAAGGGCTGGGGACATGCTGACAAGTGAGACGTGCCAGGCCCTGGACACTGGCGAGGCTGACCTTCCAGCGGGAAGACAGACCCAGAGCAGCTAAACGTGCCACGTAAGTAAAATGATTGCCAATTATGGTAGGTACTGTGCAGGAAACAAGCAAGGCCCTGAAAGAGACCTACATTACATATAGTTTCTGAGGGTTTCAGCTCTGTGAAAATATGTTTTATTTATATCAGGTAAAATTCCAACCAGGATAGAAAGTGAAAAGGTAGGTTAAGGCCCATATACGCAGTCAGGCATGCTTTCTTCTGGAGTCAATTTCATCCTTGTCATCCCTTTTGAGAAACGCAGTTTCCCCGGTTTGTGCCTTCCTGCCATAGACGCACTTAGCATTTTTCATTTTATCGGTAACTTAGACATATTTACTTTGGAAAACAAATGTTAACATTTTAACGGATTCTATTTTAGGAGCAAAATTATTTTACTTTACTTGCTTATGGACATATACTTGGTGGTTGAATGGAATGAGCTATTGTCCTGGATTGAAAAGCATCAGCAAGTTTATTTCTTATTGGGTTATTATCTGTCTTTACCAGCTGGAATAAAAGCTCAGTGAGGGGAGGGAATTTGTTTTGTTTGCTGATACATCCTCAGCTCTTAGAATAGTGTCTGGTATATAATAGGTGTTTACTAAGTGGTTCTTGAATGAATGAATTTTGGTACACACATTATTTTGTATAGTGCTTCTAATAAACAGACTCCCTTCCCTAGTACTCATTTCATTTGATCAATATTTGATGTCAGCTAACATTTTTTTGGATCACCTTTTTTTTTTTTTTACCAGAGCCATTCTTTAAGTATTGGACATTTAACTGTGTTCCAAATGTTTTCAGTGAAAACATTCATTTATTGAAAAAATGTTTTTGTGCATATTACCTTTGTAATTTCCTTTAAATTACCTTAGTATAAATATGAAGGACTGGCCCAGGGGGCGTTAACATCGTCACTCTTCACGTTACTATTTCCCAAAGGAGAGGGACAGTTTTCAGTAGATGAGTATACCTGTTTTACCTCAAACACAAACTCATTAGCATTAGTTGTTATGTTTTTTTATAAAATATTTTTAGTAGGTGGAAATAGAGGATCAAGTATGTGCTTATTTGATGTTCCTTGATGCTGTATATATTTTTGTATTCTTTTATTATTTTTATTTTCTCTGATGTCTGCTGTCCATACACTTTGCTCAGTAAAACTACTTGTTGAATCATTCCATCCCTAAGTTCTGGGCAGAATGCTGACAGCTAGGTTTCATAAAACTTTCTACTAGGTACTGGGGTTGTCTTAGGTGGCAGTTTCAGGTGAAGTTCTTCTGGTGAAGATAGGAGGCAGGAAGGTATTGCAGGGTAAGGTGGGGCTCGTTGGAGCTCATACTCATGCCCTGAAGGTTTCCCTGCCTGGTGCAGAAAGCCTCCTGGAGTCACATGGAGCCACAGCGGGTAATATTCCCTCTTTCAACGACCTGCCATATGCCAAGCTGTTGCGCGCACCGCTATGTACATGGAAAAAATAAATATCTCATTGTAACGTGTTATAAATATTATTAAAAATACGGTGCAGTAAAAAACAATAATGAAGAAGGGATGGATGGGAGCCTTACTTAGATCAAGGGAGGCTCTTTGAGGAAGTGACCTTTTACCTAAAGCCTGAAGGGAAAAGGCATCCACACTATAGTGACAATATCTCCAGCACAAGCGGAGTGTAAAATGCCATCATTACAACCCCCAGAGCAGCCTGTTCAGCTGAGCGGTGATATTCTCTGGGTCAGGTTGTTGCTTTCATCTTGGTGTCACTCAAGGTGACAGTGCTAGGTCAGAGGGAGGAAAAAATAACTTTCCTCCTTAAGTTCCTCACATGCTTGGCCACTCAGTGGGATGCCGGACATACCTGTGCTTGCTTGCTTGATCAAATAATAAGATAATCACTGTGTGTTATTTTCTCTGTTCTTTGCATATAACTGAAATGGTTACAATCATTAGAGTTCAGGGGAATCCACTCTCTCTTGGTCTTATGAATCATGCTGTAAGAGCAGCTAACACAGGATAATACACAATGCAGTCATAACGACAAGTCACATAAATGGCGCATAAAGAGTCCCTGTCTATACACAGCATCTCCTACCGTACAAGGAAACATGAAAATCAGTATCTTGTAGCTGACTTTATTTGGCTTTCTAAATTTGTTTACCACTTCCATCATATTGACTTGTCCATTTAAGTTTATTCTTAATAAACGATCACTTGGGGGGCCCAGTATCCTTTAGAGGCAAGAGAGGTTTAAAGCCATCTTGCTGTTACTATTAATTTAAAAGATCCTCAAAATTCCACATTGCAACGAAGCAAAAATACAGCCATATGTACAACAGGAGAGTTTATTTTATGAACAGTGAGCAGTTTATTTCACATTCTACTTGTAACTGTTTAATGTCTGAGGGGTGGTGTGCGTACAGTCCAGTGCCAGGAAAAAAAAAATAGTCTTACTTACCAGTAGCTCACTGCAGACATTTTCAGACTCCAGGGTATGATGCAAAGCTTTTTTTTTTTTTTTGTAACTATTCTCACTGGGCTCTTTTAAACTATCTGAGTCAGCTTCAGGCCCCTTCTCCCCTGGTCTCTCTACCTCCTTCCCTTCTTTTTTATCCTTCCACTTTTCTGTGTGGTCAAAGCTGGGAGCAAATCCATTGCTCCTGGGTCCATTCTGGAAGTCAGGAAGCAGTCAGGGCTGGTGGCACCTCACAGCCCTAACATTTTCAGATTCTTTGGAGTGGAATGTCTTTTTTTATAAAACCAGCCTCTCTGGTGCTGTGATCACCCTCACAACACAAATTTGGTGTAATTATGCCCCAAAAAGCGCCTTTTCACCAAGAGAAAAGCTGCAAGGAAAGAGAGAAAGAAGCAGGTGGCAGAGAGCTGGGACCTGCCACAGATAACCTGCCAGGATTCTTGAAGTCAGTTTGTTCCATGGTAAACCTCTCATGGCCACTTCACCAGAAACGTGTCTTTACTAGAAAATGCTTTCTAGGCTTACACAAATAAAAGATCATCACGGTTTACAACCTAGTGAAAAAATTTAGTGAGGCAAGGACTACAGAGTTATCTGAACAATCAAGGAAAACGGCCTGAGCACGTTTCTTTTCCCAGGTTCTTTGTGATGTGCGTAAAAGAAATTGCTAATCCAACAGTGACGCATAGTTTACTCAACAGATGGGAAGAAAGCTTATTTATTCTTAGAAACTGCTATTTATTAGTCCGAAAGGCTAGTTTTCTTTTTTTAAAATTTAAACAATTTTTATTATGTTGATTATTATTTTTATTTCAGGATATTATGGGGGTCAAATGCTTTGTCACATGAATTGTCTTTGCGTTGCCCGAATCAAAGCTACCAGCGTGCCCATTCTCCAGACAACGCGCTGCACCCACTAGGTGTGAATTTACCCGGCCCCTTCTCCCCTACACATGCCTGATCTCTGATGAATGCTACTTCCATATGTTCATGTAAGTGTAGATCCATTAGTACCTATTTATTTATTTTTTTATTTTTTTATTTCAGCATATTATGGGGGTACAAATTTTAAAGTTTCAAATAATGCCCTTTCCCAAGTCTGAGTTTCCAGTGTGACCATCCCCCAGACGGTGCAGATCTCACTCATTATGTATGAATATACCCGCCCCCTCCCCGTCCCACCTGCCCAACACCCAGTTACTGTAGTTCCTATGTGTCCACTTAGGTGCTGCTCAGTTAATACCAGTTTGCTGGTGAGTCCATGTGGTGCTTGTTTTTCCATTCTTGGGATACTTCACTTAGTAGTATGGGTTCCAGCTCTATCCAGGAAAATATAAGATGTGCTCTATCACCGTTGTTTCTTAGAGCTGAATAGTACTCCATGGTATACATACACCACATTTTATTAATCCATTCTTGGATCGATGGGCACTTGGGCTGTTTCCACAGCCTTGCGATTATGAATTGTGCTGCTATAAACATTCGAGTGCAGGTGTCTTTTTTGTAGAGGGTCATTGGATCTTTTGGGTAGATGCCCAGTAATGGGATTGCTGGGTCAAATGGTAGATTCACTTGTATCGCTTTAAGGTATCTCCATGTTGCTTTCCACAGAGGTTGAACTAGTTTGCAGTCCCACCAGCAGTGTAGGAGTGTTCCTCTCTCTCCACATCCACGCCAGCATTTGTTGTTTGGAGACTTTTTGACAAAGGCCATTCTCACTGGAGTTAAGTGATATCTCATTGTGGTTTTGATTTGCATTTCCCTGATGATTAGAGATGGTGAGCATTTTTTCATATGTTTGCTGGCCATTCTTCTGTCTTTTTTAGAAAAGTTTCTGTTCATGTCCTTTGCCCACTTTTTAATAGGGTTGTTTGATTTTTTTCTTGCTGTTTTTTGTGAGCTCTAAGTATATTCTAGTTACCAGCCCTTTATCGGATGAATAGGATGGGAAAATTTTCTCCCATTCTGTAGGTTGTCTGTTTACTTTCATGACTGTTTCTTTGGCTGTGCAGAAGCTTTTTAGTTTGATCTGTCCCATTTATTTATTTTTGTTGGTGCTTTGATTGCCTTTGGGGTCTTCTCCATAAACTCTTTGCCTAGGCCGATGTCTAGGAGAGTGTTTCCAACATTTTCCTCTAGAATTCTAATAGTTTCATACCTTAGGTTTAAGTCTGTTATCCAGCGTGAGTTGATTTTTGTGAGAGGTGAAAGGTGTGGGTCCTGCTTTAGCCTTCTACAAGTGGCTATCCAGTTTTCCCAGCACCATTTATTGAAAAGGGATTCTTTTCCCCAGTGTATGTTTTTCTCTGCTTTGTCAAAGATTAGATGGCTATATGAGGATGGTTTTATATCAGGATTCTCAGATCTGTTCCACTGGTTGATATTCCTATTTTTGTGCCAATACTAGATTGATTTAATTACTACAGCTTTGTAGTATAGTTTGATATTTGGCATGTTAATACCTCCCATTTTGTTTTTGTTGCCCAGAATTGCTTTTGATAATCAGGGTCTTCTTTGGTTCCATACGAAGCGTAAAATTATTTTTTCTATATCTGTGAAGAATGATGATGGGATTTTAATAGGTATTGCATTGAATCTGTAGATCAGTTTGGGTAGTATAGACATTTTGATGATGTTGCATTAGTACCAATTTAATGGTGAGTACATGTGGTGCTTGTTTTCCCATTCTTGTGATACTTCACTTAGAAGAATGGGCTCCAGGTCCAGCCAGGATAATACAAGAGGTATTAGTTCACCATATTTCTTTTTTTTTGAGACAGAGTCTCGCTCTTTTGCCCGTGCTAGAGTGCCGTGACATCAACCTAGCTCACAGCAACCTCAGACTCCTGGGCTCAAGCAATCCTTCTGCCTCAGCCTCCCAAGTAGCTGGGACTACAGGCATGTGCCACCATGCCCGGCTAATTTTTTCTATATATTTTTAGTTGGCCAATTAATTTCTTTCTATTTTTAGTAGAGATGGGGCCTCGCTTTTGCTCAGGCTGGTTTCAAACTCCTGACCTTGAGCTATCCTCCTGCCTCGGCCTCCCAGAGTGCTAGTATTACAGGTGTGAGCCACTGTGCCCAGCCCACCATTTTTCTTTATGGCTGAGTAGTACTCCATGGTATCCATATACCACATTTTATTAATCCACTCATGTATCGATGGGTACTTGGTTTGTTTCCACATCTTTGCAATTGTGAACTGTGCTGCTATAAACATTTGAGTACAGATGTCTTTTTATAGAATATCTTGTTTTCCTTTGGGTAAATATCTAGTAGTGGAATTGCTGGATCAAATGGTCATTCTACTTTTAGTTCTTCGTGGTATCTCCATACTATTTTCCATAGATGTTGTACTAGTTTGTAATCCCACCAGTAGTGTATGAGTGTTCCCATCTCTCCACATCCATGCCAACATTTGTTGTTTAGGGACTTTTTGATAAAAGCCATTCTCACTGGAGTTAAGTGATTTCTCACTGTTGTTTTCAATTTTAGTTGTGCTGGTTCAGCATAGTTAACTTGACAGCAGAAGTAGCCACAACGTAAGCTTTCCCACACTCTGCCCCACTCCCAGAAGCCCTCTCTCTGTGGACGTTTAGTGGAGCTCTGAGTGACTCATTCTCATAAAGATAAACTGGACCCTGAGTTGGATTAGAGTTTTAATTCTTCTGAATCCATCATGGAGAAATCAAATGTTCTAATCAAACCTTAATATCTTGCTGCATGAAAACTAACTTTTGTAAAACAAAAAGTTGTTTGTCCAAAACAGTCTAAATATATGTGCGTGAATGCCTATATTTTTTACTTTTCCTGCAAATGAATTTTAAACTTATGTCATGGCTGAGGATTTATACCCATTTCTCTTGTAATTATTTTAATTACACTAGCTATAATCATTGCTTTTCAAAGAGACAGCCAATGAGGCTTTATGTCAAGATTTTACTCTGGGAAATGAAGAACCTTTCCTTTTGTGAACTCTATGAAAAGATGCTACATATTATGCAACAAGAAAAATAGTTGCTTTTTTTTTTTTTTGTCCTTAAAGTGCCAAAGAATTTCTTTTGTCTCCTGGCATTCTTTCAAGCTCATTACTGCTTCAACATTTGAACTTGTCACCTCTCTGAACTGATCTAGTTGCATTTCATCATCTTTAGACAAACCTTAAGATTTTCTAAAGTTCCTTTGGATTTTCTATAAATTCTCACTTTTAGAGATCCAGCATGCATCTTTAAATCAATTTTTAACATATTTTTGTAAAACAAATCAATAAAAGCCTGACCACACTTTAAATACAGTGTCAGTTCATATTTTAATTTTTATTAGCATTTTTGTTTGCTTCCAACTTTGTTATACCTTCACTTTATCCCCCTGCCCCTAAGCCTGCGAGAAAGATGTTATCTTTCTTAATACCTCATTGGAAACCAAGTGAAAGTTTCTGGGATACAGCATTTCTAATAATGGGTGCCACTGAGAAGCATAGATTTACAGCTGCTCAGCCTACCGCATTGGCTGCTCTTTTACCATCCTGATTTCCACCTTTGGAAAATTTCTTCCCTTCAAACTTTTCCTTTTATGTAACTTTTAGGTTTTCTGAGAACAATCCTGTGAATTACTTGAGCTGCTTTTGTACCTTGAAGGTGAAAGAAAGCCCTTAAATATGTTTATCCAAGTGCCCCCAAGCCGGGCCTTCATCCTGAGGGCCCCTGGCCTGCTAGGCCCAGTAAATATTACTAGAAGAGAGTCCGGTCTATTCTGCATGGTCTGCAAATGACATTTCATTTTCAAAGGGCCACTGCTGGGTTGGTACATTTCTTTGTAGCAGCCAGAGCTTTTCATGTTGAGCCTATTCTGTGGCACAGCTGGAGCAATCTGCCTCCCGAAGAAAAGCAGCCCTCATTTGCTTAATGCTGGCTCCCTTCTGTGTCATTTGTTTAAATAGATTAGAAGAGTGCTCCTCTCTGTAACCAGCCCTGTCTCTCAATTTAGGTAGAAGCATGTCAGTTTCAAAGCCTTTGGCCTTTTTCAAAGCTGTGCCTCTGTGGTTTAGAACATTGTTTTGAAGATGTTACAGTGTCAGCTGGAAAAACCAAGGGTCCAGCTAGGTTCCATCCGTGAATTGTCACTGAAATAAAGTACCCCAGGACTCATTGGTGAGAATAAAGGGGTCCCTAAGTTCAAAGAAGTGTTTCTGGAGGGAAGGAAAATATGTGTAATGAGTGACAATATTTTGCTCTTTGCTTACCCCAGAAGTTGAGTAAACACTCCATGTGTGGGCAGGTCTCTCTTCCTGAGCAGGGGTAAGGCCTGCTGGACCACTTCAAACACCCATGGAAACCTTGCCACTAGTTTCGAGAAGCCAGCATGGTCAATAAATGCTACCTTGCTCACAAAGATTTTCACTTCCCTTCCTAAACCTCCCCAGCTCCTTCTTTGATTTGTCATATAAGCATCTGCTCTGGCAAACATTGTGATTTCTCTCCACAGAACCAGAATGTCTTGAAAATGAAAAACAAAGGATTACAGAAGAAAAGCAAAGTGCAATATATTTCTTTAAAGCTCGTTTCTTGATTCTCATTAGGATTTCTCCGAGTTGGAGCCCTTAAGCATATATGTTTATTTTAGATGCCCAGTCAACATTCCATCATAGAATTTCTATATTTTGCAAAGCTTTTTCTAAGAGAATTAAAAAGAAATAGAAAGCAAGGTCATTAATTTCCTCCTTCTACCTGTAGGTAGAAAGTATACCTGGATTGCTTTGAACTAAGCATATCAATACAATACATATTGCAAACTCCTCTCGTGTATGCCATGTGCCATTCAGGTAGATCAAGTTCCTGGGTGGCTTAGGTGTTCCTAAATTTAAAGAATCTAGGTTTTCATGTTGTATATTAAGGTCTTCAACAGCCTCTTTCCCACCCTTTCTGAATCATTCCATCAAAGTTTCAGGTGCCCCAGGGATGTCTCAGGTCCCTCAGGCCAGAATCAGATCCAAGGGTGGACCCATTAACTGGACCGTGTGAGGGTGGTTTCGGTGGACAAGTGGATTGTGTTGTTGGTTTGGATTGACAATCCAAGGGCAAGCTAAAGTATGCTGGCTACTCAGCTGGAACACCGCCAAGGCAACATGTGATTCTGCAAGTTTGGGTGCTAGTGCACACTTTGGTGACTTTTTTTTTTTTTGTATTCGTAATATTGCTTTCAAGGGCTTACATTACTAATATTATCTTTTAAAACTCCCTTTGTTTCTCAAATTAGAAAAATAACATGGATTTGTGGTTTAAAAAGCAAATGATACCCAGTTGTGTGTGTGTGTGTGTGTGCGCGCGCACATGTGTGCATTATATGAAAGTTCAGTGTCTTTCCATCTCACCCTCATGACAGCCTGAAATGATCCATTCCACAACCTGCTCTTTCATTTTACAAATATATTCAAGCATATAAGCACAAATGCATTGTTTGTTGTCATTGAATTAGAATCATACTGTATTGCAATTTGCTTTTTTCGCTTAATACCATATACATCCTTGTAAGTCAGTAGTTATGGTACTAACATCTTTCTAATCTCTATATACATTTATAAACACACTTATTTTAATTTAATATAAATGAGATCATAACACTTCCTGTAGAGGATTATCTTCTCATTTTATCATAACTTCTATTATTATTATTGATATTCATTGGCATAATGCTTTACAGATTACAAATTCCTCTTTTTTTTTTTTTTTTTTTTTTTGAGACAGAGTCTCACTTTATTGCCCAGGCTAGAGTGAGTGCCATGGTGTCAGCCTAGCTCACAGCAACCTCAAACTCCTGGGCTCAAGCAATCCTGCTGCCTCAGCCTCCCAAGTAGCTGGGACTACAGGCATGTGCCACCATGCCCAGCTAATTTTTTCTATATATATTAGTTGGCCAATTAATTTCTTTCTATTTATAGTAGAGATGGGGTCTCGCTCTTGCTCAGGCTGGTACAAATTCCTCTTACATGCATCATCTTATTTACACTTCAGCAGTCTGCAAGATGGTTATTATTAGCTCTATTTTAGTTGACTAGGAGGCATGGAGAAGTTGATGTTGTTCCTCCATTATAAAGCTAATAAGGTAGGGTCAAAATTCAGACTTGGCTTGTCTTACTTATCCATGCCTTTAGAGAGAATTTAATTTTCTGATGATGTTTGAAAATGTTTGTGGGAAGGTAGATAAATCCCTACTGAATGACATTTGGAATCTCTTTCACCATACCCAAAATTGTCAATATCATTTTAAAATTTGACCTATAAACCTCTAGCAACGTAGCCACAAACTCATCTACCATAACATTTTGTTTTGCTATGTTTGTTGTATAGAGTAGTAAATTCTATGAGAATTTTTCTGCCTTAATTCTTAAAATAGTTTCTTATCTGTTCAACTGAAGCAGTGTCCCATTTAAAACGTATTTCCACATTCTATTGTTTGGTCTAAAACTCATTTTATCTACATTTTCTCTGGACTGAGCTCAATTTGCGGTACATTTGTCCCAAAACCCAAGTGAACCATCTGACACCAAGTACATTATTTCTCATTGTATCTGGCTTTTCACAGTTTAACTTAGCCTGTGAACTTGCTTTCCATGCAGTCTCCAAATTAACAGCAAAAAAACATATTTTTAAAGATGAAAACAAAGCTTGCCCTTGTCTCATGGGAAAATAAATATAGGTCCGAGAAATAGCTTGGCTACTGGCTCCATGTGTCCAAAGAGGCATGTCCCTTTTCCTCTTTTGTCAATGGCAATACACAAAGGATTAATTAGAATGCAAAGTTTTAAGCATCCTAGCATAGATAGCTAGCCAACAATAGAAATAAAACTTTTAAGCAAAGACGTTGGTAATTAATAAAACACACAGTTGATTAATTTCTCTAAGCCTATGTTTCTTTAATCATAAAGTAGTGATAATGCTCAAAGATTTATTAGAAAGAATAAATGATATAATGTGCAATTGCCATCACAATGTTTGGCATTTAGGAAATGTTCAATAGATAGTAAATTTAACCACATGAAATTATTGATTTTCAATTGCTTTTTATCTACAAAACAGCTATTTCATACCTAATATACCTAACACCTAATATACCCATATATTTAATAAAACTATATAATGAAAATTAAATTTAACCTTTTTATCCAGGTTCTTATACAAGCATCTTTATTAGTTATTTCTTCTGTGTTATTTGTCCTGATTTGTCCAATGAATCCCACTTCCTATTTTGGAGACACATTTTGGTACAAGTCCTTTTAAAGACATTTTAATTATTTTTGTTAAATTAGTAATAAGTTAGTAGTTACATTATTGAACTCAATCACCATAGTGTTCTGAAGGAATTAAAATATCCTCCTCCCCATGGGCTATTCATGTATAAATTCAAATTTTGATAATATGACTTATGGTTCAACTGCATAGTGTATTATGTACTTATATTCAGATTTTATGGCATTCAATTAGCAAGATAAGGTCATTTATTAATAGTTTCAAGAATTTTTTTGAGTCTTTCCCTTTCTTAAACACTTTGAATCTCAGGACCTAATGTTTTCTCAGTATATCTTTTGGTTTTAAACTGGATTTGGGCAGTTAGTTTTATTTGTTCACATTTGTGGGTGGTGGTAGAATCTTCTGAGAATAAATGACTTTTGGTTATCTACTATATCCATAGCATTCCAGAGAATAGAAGACTATATTCCTGTTGTCAGGGAGTTTACGATTACTTATTTATCCAGAATGGGCCAGGTGCTATTTTAAGCACTGGCAATAATGCTAAATAAGACAGATGTCCTGGCCTTGAGCAAAGATTCCAGTTGGAAAGAAACAGACATCAACTTATAAATAAACACATAAATAATAGTTTCAGACACTGTATGTGCCATAAAAAGATAATGTAGGATTAAGTGGCATGAAGGAAAGGCTTTTCTTTGAATTGTAGCCTGAATTATACAGAAGCGGGCACCTACCCGAGCAGGAAACAATGTTCCAAGCAGAAGGAAAAAACTGTACAGTGCTTCAAAGTGGGATCAAGATAGGGGTATAGGGTTGAGTGTACAAACAACTCTCTCCAAAGACAAAAATGTAGGTGAGTACTGTACATTTAGAAGTCATTTGCATACAGGTGAAAAGTGAGAAACTACATTTGTATAGTGTTTCCTTTAAGGTACCATCTACTTAAAAGTTAATCAATTCTTCTTTGAAATGCCAATGGAAACATCAGTTGGGATTCTAGTTTTCTATGCTAAGGGAAATTTTATAAGGGCATTGGAAGAAAGAGTTTGTATTTCCCTAAAGGAGAAGACTTACATGCTTACAGATGTGAAAACAGTTTCTATGTCATATATACTTTTCATTTTTATTAATTTCAACTGGAAATGAAAGGTCTAAATCTTAGAATTAACTCTTCAGAGCTTAGGGCCTAAATGCAGTAAAGTTGCATTTTTGAAACTGTATTTCTGGCATTAAAGGTCCAATAGAAAAATACCCAAGATTGTTGAATCTCTCTCCATTTTCTTCTCTCAAGTGGCATATCATAAGATCATCATATTTTGGTGCCAATATCTCTGAAAATGAAGTCTTTAAACTATATTTTTTATTCTTGCTCCTCCCCTAATAGAAGACATGTGTTTTAACTAGGTTAATGCTTTTCCTGGATCTCCAATTATAGTACATCTTCATTTTAGGCATGAACAGCTTACATTTTTATTTCCTGAATTATCTGAGCTGAAAAAATTAAGCAGAGTTATGCAGTTCAATAGGATTCTCAAATCTTTTTAGAGAAACTATGCCCTCGAGTAAGAACAGAATGCAGAAGGGTTTGGGGTCTGCATGAACATTGTCATTAGCAGACTTTATTATGTGTCAAATTTTAAATATAAAGAACTCATTACAAGTAGTAATTATTTCCCTAGACTCTTTGATCAAAGAGAAAGTTTAAACATCATGACTGAATACAAACTAAAAGCACCTTCACCTATACTCCACCCTCTACCTACCTGGGAGAAACAAATTATCTGTGAAAAAACATTAATAGCCCTCCTACTGTAATGCATCAAAGCATTATTATCTCATTTTCTTGTCTGGATTTTTTATCCTCAACATTACAATTTCTCAGCGAGGTAGTAGAATAATTGGCATTACTAGAGATTGTAATTAATATTAGATGCTACATTCAAAGATTGTTTTGGTTGAAGATTTCTAGGCTATGTCATTAGGTATTCCCAAAGAAATCCAGTTTCCCAAGTATATTTTCCCTAGAATTCATAAGGATAAATCTGAAATAATAACAAACTATGTGGATACCTAAAACCAACATATCCATTATTTACTCTGGCTGTAGATGTGCAACAAGAATGCAGAGAATGCTTTTCCTAGGAATATTAAAGTCTGATACAAACAGGCAGAACTATATTTTATTTTGTGGTGCTAACCGGCAATTATGGTAGGTCACAGAGAATGAAAGACATGGATATGAACCTGATTTTGTAAGAGCAATTTATTATCAGAAACATGATAAATGACTAAATATCATGAAAAATATTTAGCCCTGGTGCATAGAGTTCAGAAAATATATTTTTGAACTTATTGTGAAGCCAATTTAATTTTTATTTTAAAATTGATGGAAACAATATAAAGAGGTAAAGTAGAAAGTCTCACTTCTACCTTCTCCAATCTACCCTAGTCTCCCTTTTCCTCCCCAGGACAAGAAACTATATTTATTTGCTACATATTTATCCCCCCAGAGTTTCTGTATGCAATTCAAGCAAATACAACTATATATTATATTCTCCCTTTCTTACTACTCTGAAGTATTTTATGAATGAGATATTATATCTCATTCTTATGAGTGAGATATATATATATACACACACACACATACACATGGCATATCATCAGTGTATCTTCAATGCTCACAACAACCATATAGTAAGTAATATTTTCAACATTTTATTGATGAAGAAACTGAGGCTCAGAGAAATTCAAATATGCCCAAGTTAACACATCATTGGAGGTAGGATACAAAATCCCCCCTTTCACGCCTAATGATGCCATAAAGCATAACCAAATTATGGCCAAGAAGTATCAAACTTTTAATATTTATCTTAAAAATTCAATCTAAAAATTTTTACAGTATTAACCAGGTTTATGCGATTTTTATAGCATTATCTAGGTTCCGTAAGAATGAACTCATTTAAAAAAAGTACATTTAGTCTATAACATATTTCAGTTGCAATTTTACATTTATGTCATATTTATATATCTCCAATCTTAGTCTAGGTAGCATAGTCCTTCAGTGTTACAAAAAAGAACAACATAATCATTTTAGATTTTGGAACAAAAATCCAAATCCTGATACGAACTGAAAGCATCATGTCAATTTTGCCTATTGTGGGAGTAATTGCGTGGTCATCAGAGAGAAGAAATCTGGTTGCTTTTGCCCACGTTTTCTGTGTGATAAGACCCATTCGTGGTTTAGTCAAAAGCCAAACAGTCGGACTAGATGGTGGCTTTCAATTTAGACCTGGATGGGGTCAGAGACGATAATTTATTCTTAATTGCTTGTAGTGTGTCAAGGTGGCCCCTGCCCAATGTGTTCTTCAGGCACTTAGCTGGTATGGATTAACCGCCTGCCAGTAACACTGGAAGTTTCCGTTTTACATGGGCGCTTGGCCTGTGCACTCAGGCAGTGGGGAAGATAGTCTTTCTTCAACCTCCTACACAATTCCACTATAAACTACTTTACCCTTACCCCTGGAAGGGTCATTGGTCTCCTGGGAGAAAGGGTGAAGAGACGCCTGGGTCTTAACAGAGATGGGCAGCTGCTCTTTTAGGGGAGTATGGCGTTCTGGGCTTCTCTCAGCTAAACCTGCATCCTGCCCTTCCCAGCTCCTTGTGTGGGCCCAGTCTTGCTTTTTATCTCAGTCAGCCCAGGTAATCAGTCAAAATGAAAATGAGGTAAAAACCACAGAGGTTGGTTATTTAACACTCTAGTTGAATTTTCCTGCAACCATTTTAATTAGAAACAAAGGATCATAATGGAAATAATGCAACTTTGCGAACATCTATCTAGGTCTCATATGCTTATCTATTTAAAATATCCTTGCCCTTTTATCAGGTTAAATGTTAACTTCAATTTAAGGAAACTTTGAAACTTTCAAAGACTTTTGCCCAAGTCACAGTGCCTCAAAACAGGCATTGTTTGCTGAGAAGATTTAGCTCACATAGTGTACTTACTGTCTAAAACTTCAGCTAAAATTTATCTCCTTCTGTAGGCTTTTATCAGAGAAATTATGTGAAGGCAGATTTTTTTTTTTATTTTATTATTGCTAGTCCTCTTTAATTATGCACCAGCTGGGAGTGTAGACTGGTGCAGCCATTATGGAGAACTGCCTGGCAGAACTCAGTCCAATTCAGTCTATGCATGTCATATAGCCCAACAGTTTCACATAAGAGGGCATGGTTGGAGATACTTATTTGTGGAGGCATCAGATTAGAGGCAATCTGGGTGTCCGATGCTGGTAGAATAAATAGGTAAGATAGGGTAATCACTCACCATGTGCATTAATGGGGCAGTCATACACATAACCATATGGATTGATCTTTTTTTTTTTTTTTGAGACAGAGTCTCACTCTGTTGCCCAGGCTGGAGTGAGTGCCGTGGCATCAGCCTCGCTCACAGCAACCTCAAACTCCTGGGCTCAAGCGATCCTCCTGCCTCAGCCTCCCGAGTAGCTGGGACTACAGGCATGCACCATCATGCCCGGCTAATTTTTCCTATATATATTAGTTGGCCAATTAATTTCTTTCTATTTATAGTAGAGACGGGGTCTCGCTCTTGCTCAGACTGGTTTCAAACTCCTGACCTCGAGAGATCCACCCGCCTCAGCCTCCCAGAGTGCTAGGATGACAGGCGTGAGCCACCACGCCTGGCCATGGATTAATCTTCAAATCCATGAAGATGGATAGTACTGAGTGAAGAGATTAGAAATGGAATGAGATATCTATGAACATAAAATACATATTCGCTATTCACAAGGTAACAATATATATTTTTCTAAGAGTACATATTCATGTTAAACATGTCAGAAATGGTTGCCTTTGAGGATGGGGAATAAAGACAAAAGAAATAAATAAATAAGAGAGGGGCTTTGCTTGAACCAATAAAAAATGTATTATCCAACAAGCCCGATTGGCTATTGACAGATCATTAGATAAAATTCCACTGATACGGCAT
Source organism: Mirza zaza (assembly GCA_008750895.1). NCBI lineage: Eukaryota > Metazoa > Chordata > Mammalia > Primates > Cheirogaleidae > Mirza > Mirza zaza. The sequence goes on from VSMD01070807.1 coordinate 50,119, forward strand.
ACAGAAACAGAAACCTTCCCCAGTGACCCAGTGGTCTCATAACTTGAACTAGTCAGTTTCTACCCATTGCATACTCAACTCATGTCCCCTCCTTCAGATCCCTGGTACCTCTCTGAAAATTGCCTTGGTGATATGGATATTACTTCTCGTGCCACTCTTGACATAGTCTGCAACATTTCAGTTATAGATTGACAGGAAGACACACACAGGGCCAGTTCCTGAAGGATATAGAAACTAACTAAAGTGAGATGGCCACAGGCATCTTGGCAAGGCTTATTCTTAGCCCCTAATTCCCTGTCCAAGCATAATTGGGTCCTGTAGACTAGGGCATATTTATACTATACAGTATGTCTCTTATGTGCAAAGCTTACATCACTTTTCCAGAAGAACTTGTGCTTCCATTTAAGGGAAAATTGACAGCTTTATCCTCTTCTTCATATTGAATCAAATACTATCAACAAGCCACATTCTTATCTGGAACACGGGCATAATCACAGAACAGATGTCCCTAAAGAGATTCTTTGCCTCCAGTTGGCCAATGCTCTGGAAAGCCAATTTTTATGAACACTGCTACTTGAATTTGCATATTCCTGACTATCAGTTATTTCTGTAAGGAGACCCATGGGATAATCAACCTGGACCTTTTAGTTGTGGGAAATTATAATGTCAATATCCTCAGGTCTTTCCTCTTGGCCTGCTAAAATTTTTTAGAGGATACTCTTTCAATCTCCTGCCTGAACAGTAAATGTTTTTGTTGCCATCTTTCCGGGAGGTGAATCAGGGGAAAGTCTGGAGATCTCAATGTACAGCATGTGTACATTTAGTGAATTGCTCTCTTTTCAATATGGTACCCCATCCCATTCTCAACTGTGTCTGGTGCCAGCTTATTTAAAAATCCTCTGTTTCACCATCTCCTAAAAATAAAAATAAGCTACCTTTGTTTTGCCAGGATAGAAGGGGGAGGAGGTTTGAGGATCTATCTAAATGTTCATTTCTTTCTTTTATCCATTTTTCTATTTGATTGTTTTTCCTCTTGTCAATTTATGAGAACATTTGTCTACTTACTTTAAAATATTTTATATTTTCTTTAAGTATATAATTTGTTTTTGCTTTATAATATCTTTTTCCATCCAAATAATTCTAAATTTTTATGTAGTTAAATATCTCTAAATTTTCTCTTAATAAATGTTAGGATTCCTCTCTTGGTTAAGAAGATCTCTTGTACTTTTGTATTTTACATGTAGTCTCCTGAATTTTTTCCCCAAGACTTAAAAAAATAATTCTTTAAATTCATCATATTAAAAGTTACCTGTATTTGTATATGTTTGTTGCAGCACAATTCTCAATAGCAAAGGTATGGGATCAACTTAAGTGTCCATTAACTGATGAATGGGTAAAGAAAATGTGGTATATATACCATGGAATACTACTCAACCATAAAAAAGAATGAAATAATGTTTTTTGCAGCAACTTGCATGGAACTGAAGGCCATTATTCTAAGTGAAGTAACTCATGAACAGAAAATCAAATATCACATGTTCCCACTTATATGTAGGAGCTGAACTATGGGTACACATGGTCATACGGAGTGGAATGATAGACATTGGAGACTGCAAAGGTGGGAGAGTGGTAAGGGGATGAGGAGGGAAAAAATGAACTATTGGGTACAATGTACACTATTCAGGTGATATGCATACTAAAAGCCCAGACTGTACCACTATCCAATAGATCCATGTAACAAAACTGCACTCGTACCCCCTAAATATATTGAAATAAAAACAAGAAAGTTTTCTTTGTATTTAAATCTTTATCTATCTGGAATTTGTTTTTATTTTTACTAATATGATATAGGAATATTATTTTTTTCCATATGAATAGCCAATTGTGCCAAGTATTATTCACTAAACCATTTCTACTTATTATTAGGACATTAAATATGAAATGTCCAATTTCAAATCAAAAGTGTAGTTTATTATATCTAAAGCAAGAAGCAGTACAATTAATCAAAGTATGCGCCTAAGTTATGGACACAATTTTGCCATCATAACGGTAGCTTGTTTGTGCCAGCAGCGTAGAAGCCTGGAGAACAAGTGGCCATGAAATCATGAAAGGCATTTTTCACAGCTTGTTGAGAATTGAGTATTTTTCCTTGCAAGAAGCAGTCCAAAGCCTGAAAGAAGTGATAGTCAGTTGGTGTGAGATCTGGTGAATACGGTGGATGACAGAGAGTTCCCAAGTCCAGCTGCTGTAGTTTGAGCAGCATTGTTTATGCAACATGTGGTCGAGTGTTGTCTTGCAAAAGGATTGTCCTGTTTCTATTGACCAGTCTCAGCTCCTTAATGGCAAGCATCTTCATCATTTCCTCCAGTTGGTTGCAGTAGCCATTGGCTATAATTGACTGACCAGATTTCATGAAGCCGTAGTGGCTAATACCAGTGCTGGACCACCCAACAGACATCATTAGCTTTTTTTGATGAGTATTCAGTTTTGAACTGTGTTTTGGCACTTCATCTTTATCCAACCATTGTTCAAATGCTTGAGATTGTCACAAAGAATCCATTTTCCATCCCGTATAACAACACGGTGTGGAAATGGTCCACCTTTACGTAGTGACAGCAAAGTAAGGCAAGCTGTGAGATGATTTCTCATCTGACGGATGTTTAATTCATGCAGGACCCACCGATCCAGCTTCTGTACCTTGCCCATTTGTTTTGAGTGGTCCAATATTGTTGGAATAGTAACATCAAACCTTGCTGCTCATATGGGTGTAGGTTGAGATGGATTCGCTTCCACTGCAGTTTTCAGGTCACCATCATCTACGTTGGTCTCAGGCTGCCATGTGGCTCATTTTTAAGAAAAAACCACCAGAAGAGAACCTCGCAAACCATCAATGTACTGCGCGTTCATTAGCCACAACCTTTCCAAACCATTTGTTGATATTTTGAGCTGTCTGCACTGCGTTTATTGACGGAACTCATATTTGAAAATAACACAATTTTTTGACTTATCCGTGGTTTCACAAAAATTGCTCTAAAAAATATGTGAAAGATAATCACAAGCTAAAACATGCATTTGAAAGACTGAGGATATACCTTCACGATAAAAATAAAACAAGAAGTGTCAAAGTGTAATGTCAGAGATATCAACTGTCAAACTTAGTACTTAAGGAAATCCGATACAAATCATACTTAATAACCTAATAAAAATAACACTTTGTCATATATTTTATTATCATTTATAATAGGATGCTATTTCTTGATTATCAATTCCCTTCTAGTGACCTATTTGTTCCTATTCAAATACCATATACATTTGGCCACTGTGCAAAGGAAAGACCCTATGGACATCCAGAAGAAACAAATCATACAAAGTACCCCAAGTCGGGGTAATTTCAGAATTACTAACTCTGGAAGTTAGAAGCCACCAGGGCAACACCTTTGAAAATATGAAGGAAAATGATTTCAATCTAGACATTTTATAGCAGAGAAACTATTAATTGAGTATGATGTTAAAGGCATTTTAAAACATACAAGATTCTAAAATGTTTACCTCACGCACCCTTTCTTAGGAAGCTATTGTAATCCAAAAAATCGAGAGAAGACAGATACAAAAGAAAACAAGGGATACAAGAAACAGAATATGCACTAGAGAAGAGAGACAAAGGGAGTCCTGGGATGAGGCTGAAGGGAGATGCCAGGAGGGGAGTGGTGCATCAGGCAGAAATGGCAACCATAGGGACTGAGCAGGTTAGAGAGCTCCAAGGCAGACTTCTTTGGGAGGATGAAACTGATGGAAAACTGGTAAGTATGATTGTCTCGAGAGGAGGTCTAGAAAATTCACTGAGTTAGGGCTTGAATTAGTGCTAAATATATAGAACACTAAGCAAATGATTAAACAGTAACAAAATTATTTTCTTGAGAAAAGTTTAAAAATATGCATAAAAGGGAAATGAATGTAGTTCATTTCATACTCACCTCCAGATGGTATTTATATATAATTATAATATCGAAATCCATGATTATTAGTCTTCCCCATAAAACTGTATTATTGGTTGTAAAATGGACAGGAGCAGGAGAAGGCAAATTCTCATCTTCCATAGTGGGGAATTTAACATGGAAAAATCAAAATAACATAAACATGTTATTTAGAGATAGGGATGTAGATTCTCAAAAACTCACCCAAAAGAGATGCAAGTGGTTGTCTTGGAGCGGAAGCCAAGCAATGGCTATTTTTCATGAACAAAAAGCCCAGAAAAGTCACCAAAATAATTTTCAAATTAAAACTTCCCAGGTGCATTTTGCCATATTTTAAGTTATCACATGCATGATTATTTTGACACCACTTTAGAACATGTTTTAAAGACTAGCATGAAATTTAGTGACTCCATCTTTCATTAATAACAATACAGTTTCAAAATTCAGGTTCTTCTTAGTGTGGGTGCACACGTCTTCCCCCCAAGGTATGTAAATACCTTGAGAAATATAACTCCAACATGAGAGGTAATTCGGAGTTTAGAGACGTAGTTTTTCACTTTGATTCAGATTAAAATTGTAGAAACATATATATATATATATATATATATATATATGGCTATATATATAGCAGGCAGGCTATAGATATATATATATCGATATATATATATATAGATATAGATATATATCTATATCTATAGCATGCCTGCTATATTTTTGTCCTTGTTCCATTTCTGGCCTCAAGCAAAAGTACTAAAAATCGACGAGCTTTTCTGAAATCTCCTGTGCCAGTGTCCAGATTCAAGACTTTAATAAGTTCAAGTCAGTTTGGGGAAAAGCAGCTCAACTCTGATTCAGACTTCTGTCTTAGGAGGGTTGACTTCCTGCTTTTTATCTTCTCATATCTTTTCTAAAGGCTTTCTTTCTCTCTTTCACATGCCTGCCAATTACTTTATATCAAAGCCTGTTCCTTTTCTTCCGAGATGGATCTGTTTGGTGAAGCATTTCAGGGGGCAAGTGACCACCTACTCTTTTACACTGTTCCATTAGATGTGTCTCTGTGTCATCTTTATCCATCCCTGTGGGCTTTTAAATGCAGAGTCCTTGAATAATGGCATCTTTTTTCCCTATTCTCTGGATGACTTTTAGCATTGAAAAGCAGTGTTAGCGGAGATGTGGAGGGATAGTGCTAATTTATGCAGTTCAGAGTTGAGAGGTATAATTTGGTCTATAAAGGGATAAGATGTGACTTAGGTAAATGAGTGTATATTTTAACATCTGGGGGATTATGCTGTAAGTTTTTTTTTCACATTTTATTCAGTCCTTTTTGTGTGTTTTCATATCAGTTATTAGTTATGTCACAAGGCTTTGAACACTTCTTGGACATGGTTGTTTATGCTGCCATGCTTTGATTCTTTTTTCCCCTCATGTGTTTGGCCAAGTATGTGTAATAACATATATGTCACCTGGAGAGAAAGACTCAGGATCCATGCAATTCAGACACTTCTTTAACAATCAGTTACTGCATATTTGAATCCGCACTCTGGCAAATACATACAACTGAGTATACAAGTGGGTTCTGATAGTGTTGACTACTTCTTTCTTGCTAAGGTAACTGGTGATAACCCTAACAAGTTCGGCTAAGTGGATGTTTTATTTCAATATGGATACTCTTCTTTATTTTTTCTCTTTTTATTTCATCATATTATGGGGGTACAAATATTGTTAAGGTCGGGCCCAGAAGATGGCGGATGAGAAACACCGCTAGACAGAGTGTCTCTGAAGAAAAGACAGATTCTAGAAGAAATTAGAAGAAAGAAGCAAGAAGACGAGCCTACATCGGATGAGGGTCAGCAGGAGGAGTACCTGAGACCACGGGAGACTCCACGGGAGGAGGTCGCGGAGGAGAACTGGAGGCTGGGAACCCCGGAGCAGCCCGGAGACCAGCGGGAAGGGTAGGTGGATCTGCCGTTTCCCCTCCCCTGCATCCCGGACTGCTGGTGGCTCCCCAGCAAGCGGAGGGACCTGCGGACACCAGCCCAGCGACAACCGCCGCCAGTGAGCGGTAAGCCAGTAGCGGATGCAGCACCAGGCTCCCAACTCCCTTGGGCACCTCCGTGAGCACAGACCCGAGCCACGTGGCAGACGCCATATTGCCTCCTCCTCCCCTCCCCGACCCTACCCGCGGCTGCCCAGAGAGACAGAGAGACAATATAGCCACCAGCCGGAGGCGCCTCCAGGGAACGGGACCTTCCCTTTTGGGGCCCTACAGCTGACTAAGGGGAACTCAGACTGTGAGCTCTCTGCCCCCCAGCCCTCCCAGGTGCTGCTGGCACGGTGATCCCAGGAGAACCGGGCAGAGCCTGAGGTTGAGAAACATAGACCTGGCATGGGCTCCCTGTGGGTGAATTGGGACAGGCACGCGTCTCCCTGGTGGGGACAAAGTTTGAACTCTGGGACCCAGAGGTCAGACCTGCAGACCACATCCCGTGCACCGAGGCCTCGCATTGCCCGGGGCACAGAAGGGATATACGTGAACAGCCTACTGAGGTGTGTGTGCCTTCAGGGGCAGATCAGCGTCCTAGAGGGCAACCCTCCCCCCAAAGGGAGGCCGTGCGCCCAGCCCAGGTGGCGTTCCTGCGCAGGGAACCTCCCCGCTGGCATCACAGCCAGAGGAGGCCAGGTGGTGTGTGGTCTGGCCTGCTGACAGAGGCCCAGGAGTAGCCACGGAGTTGGGGACGGTGGAAGGAGGCCAGGCCCGCTCCAGACTGCGGGTCTCGGACAGCCCCAGCCCCACACGCAGACTCTCTGACTGAGCAGGGCCATTCCAGCCCCTCCCTGGCAGCTTTGCCTGGAAGCAGAGAACACAACTTTGACCCCTGCTGACGACATTGGTGGTGCCTGAGGGCGGGCTAACCCAACTCACCTCCACCCAGACTCTCTCCTAGACCAGCCCTCACTGTTGGGGAGAAAAGAACACACCTGGAAGTCCCAGGGCCCCACCCACCACCTGAGGCACTAGAGTTCTCTCTTCAGGCACAAGAGCTGATAACAGGACACAAAAACAACAGCGTAGCCTGTTCCTCCAAGCAGGCGCCACCTACTGACAGGGAGAGCATCCTGCACACCCTTTTCACGACGCCTACTGACTCATTATACAGGGAGTGGTCGAATCTCACCCACAGACACCACCTACCGGCTCAGACACTAAACAAGGCGTGTGAATACCCAAACAAAAACCTAAAGAAAAGAAACAACAACTGATCGACATGGGAAGAAATCAGCGAAGGAACTCAGGAAATATGAAGAACCAATTGGAAAACACACCCCCAAAGAGGAGCCCCAGCCCCCTAGAAACGGACACCAACCAAAATCAGGCAACCAAAATGACAGAAGAGGAATTTCGTATGTGGATCATAAGAACGCTCACTGACCTGCAAGAACAACTCAATAACCAGCACAAAGAAACCACAAAAAGCCTCCAGGATCTAGAAAAAATATTCACTAAAGAAATAGACACAATGAAGAAAAGTTTAACCGAACTCCTGGAAATGAAGAATCAAGTCAGGGAACTACAAAATACAGTGGAAAGTCTCAAGAACAGGGTAGACCAAACAGAAGAAAGAATCTCAGAGATTGAAGATAACACCCTCCAATTAAATAAATCAGTCACAGAAATAAAGCAGAGAAACAAGAGAAAAGAGCAAAGCCTACAAGAGCTGTGGGATTATGTGAAGAGACCTAATGTGAGGGTCATAGGGTTACCAGAAGGGGAAGAAGACAACACTCACGGGTTGGACAAGCTATTTGAAGATATAATAGAGGAAAATTTCCCAGGCCTTGCTAATAATCTCAATATACAAGTTCGGGAAGCTCAGAGGACCACTGGGAGATTCAATGCAGATAGGAAGACGTCACGACATGCAGTCATCAGACTGACCAAAATATCAACTAAAGAGGCCCTTCTAAGAGCTGTAAGACGAAAGAAGCAAGTAACTTACAAGGGAAAGCCAATTCGAATAACATCAGACTTCTCTAATGAGACTTTACATGCAAGGAGAGACTGGGGCCCCATTCTCACTCTTCTGAAACAAAACAATGCCCAGCCTAGAATCTTATTCCCTGCAAAACTAAGTTTCGTATATGAAGGAGAAATAAAGACAATCTCAGACAAGCAAAGGCTCAGAGAATTCACCAAGACAAGACCAGCCCTACAAGAAGTACTCAAAACAGCATTATGCACAGAACACCATAAGAATAACCCATGAATATAAAAACAACCAAAACCCAAAGATTAAAGGCCAGATACTACAATGGCTCAAGACGGAAATCATAGCAACAACATCCAACCCAACAGAATGAACAGTACTCTAACTCACCTATCAGTTCTCTCAATAAATGTGAATGGCTTAAACTCTCCACTCAAGAGACATAGGCTGGCTGAATAAATAAGAAAATACAGGCCAAGTATATGCTGTCTTCAGGAAACACATCTGACCTGCAAGGATGCATATAGACTAAAAATAAAAGGGTGGAGATCAGTATTCCAAGCAAGTGGAATCCAAAAGAAGGCTGGTGTGTCAATTCTAATTTTGGATGATTTAGTTTTTAAACCAACAAAAGTAGTGAAAGACAAAGAGGGGCATTATATAATGGTGAAGGGCACAGTTCAACAAGAAGAGATAACAATTTTAAATATATATGCACCCAACGTAGGTGCATCCAGATTCATAAAGCAATCCTTACTGGAGCTAAGCAAATGGATTAATAGCAACTCCATAATCACCGGAGATTTGAACACCCCACTGACGGCACAAGACAGATCCTCCAAACAGAAAATTAATAAAGAAATAATGGACTTAAACAAAACTCTAGAACAATTGGGTCTGACTGACATTTACAGAACATTCTACCCAAAATCCACTGAATATACATTCTTCTCATCTCCACACGGGACATTCTCTAAGATTGACCATATCCTAGGACACAAAGTAAACCTCAAGAAATTTAAAAAAATAGAAATCATACCATGTATCTTCTCAGATCACAGTGGAATAAAAGTAGAAATCAACCGTAACAGAAACTCACATTTCTACACAAAAACATGGAAATTAAACAACCTCCTACTAAATGATTACTTCATAAATGAAGAAATCAAGATGGAAATAAAAAACTTCTATGAAGAAAA
>VSMD01070808.1:0-19835 GCA_008750895.1 Mirza zaza
TCTGGGGGAGGAGGGGCGCTCTGGCCCCCCCCACGGCAGTGGGCTTTGGAGGCTGTGGGGCTTGAGGGCGGGGGCCAGCCTGGAGGCCACCACGTGAGGCCAGGAGAGAACTGCCGGGCGCTGGGCTGCAGGGCGGGAAGGAGGGGAGTGGCCTGGCCGGGCAGGGCAGGGGGACAAGCAACTGGTGAGACTCGGACCGAGGCCCCGTGGGAGGGAAAGCCTCGGGGCCCTGGGCAGGAGGGGCTTGTGGAGGTGGAGAATCTGGGGGCTTTGCTTCCTGTCGCCAAAGTGCTGAGCGGCCCCGGCTGGCCCGGCTCTCTGGGCTGGGCTTCCCCTAACGGGGTTCCCAGCCTGCCTCGCAGGGGCTGCTGTGGGCACAGGTGGGGACGGGGTGGGGTGCGCCTCGCAGGTGAAGGGTCAGACACGGGCCTGGGGGAGGACGACCCCGTCTGTCCTTGGCACTAACGTGGTCCTGGGGAGGGTCTCAGATCTGACCCCGTGCCTGGAGGGGCAGCCTAGGGTGTGATCCACGCTAGCTTCACTCAGGGGTGGAGAGTGGAGGGCCCGGCACCCTCAAACCCTACGCTTTTCTTTTTTCTTTTTGAGACAGAGTCTCACTCTGTCACCTGGGCTAGAGTGCTGTGGCGTTAGCCTAGCTCACAGCAACCTCAGACTCCTGGGCTCAAGCGATCCTCCTGCCTCAGCCTCCCGAGTAGCTGGGACTACAGGGATTCGCCACCACGCCCGGCTAATTTTTTCTATATATTTTTGGTTGGCCAATTAATTTCTTTCTATTTTTAGTAGAGACGGGGTCTCACTCTTGCTCAGGCTGGTTTCAAACTCCTGACCTTGAGCGATCTTCCTGCCTCGGCCTCCCAGAGTGCTAGGATGACAGGCATGAGCCACCGTGCCCGGCTCATTTTTTTCTATATATTTTTGGCCAGCTAATTTCTTTCTATTTTTAGTAGAGATGAGGTCTCCTCCTTGCTCAAGCTAATTTCAAACTCCTGACCTTGAGCGATCCTCCAGCCTCGGCCTCCCGGAGTGCTGGGATTACAGGCGTGAGCCACCGCGCCCGGCCGTCTTATCCTGATAGTGCAGTTTCAAACTCACTTCAGGGACTACTCTGCGATTAGTCTCATTTCACCCCGTTTCTGGCAATAAATGCACAAAGTTTCCTCGATCGGTTCTTAGCGTTTCTGCAGATAAAACCACCATCACAGCCTGTTACCAGTCACCGAATTATTAATTCCCAACTTAACATAAAACAAATGCCTGTGTGAAGCCGTCATAAAGTATTGCAAGAATATGTACATTCAGCCGCTGAACTGTACACTTCCTGTTCAGCGTTAAGGAAAATTGGTCTGTATTATTCCAGCGAAACGTCAGAACCACTGAGCACCGCAGCGTCTTGACCTGCGTCACGTGGAGCAAGCCTTCCACATGTTTCTTATAAAAATATACATCAGAGACGGCTTCAGACTGAATGTCAAACTTAGTTAAAGGTACAAACCTCTTCAAAGTTACTTTGAATATCAAACAGAACAATCCGACGCACATCAGCCTGAGCCGGCTTTTTTCTCTGAGGCGGCCTCGTGCTGATGGATTTAGCAGCTCGATGCGTGCTGCTCTGTCTGCGTGCTGCGAGTGAGGCCTTTGCTCGCACCAGAACTACCTCTGCCAGCCTGGGCTTTGGGAACTCTCTCCCCACCACTTTAAATATATATATATATATATATATATATATAAAACCACTTATTAAAAAACATTTAAAAAAAATCGGGCCTGGAGCGGTGGCTCACGCCTGAAATCCTAGCACTCTGGGAGGCCGAGGCAGGCGTATGGTTTGAGTTCAAGAGTTTGAAACCAGCCTAAGCAAGAGCGAGACCCCGTCTCTACTAAAAATAGAAATAAATTAGCTGGACAACTAAAAACATATAGAAAAAATTAGCCGGGCGGGGTGGTGCCTGCCTGTAGTCCCAGCTACTCGGGAGGCTGAGGCAGGAGGATCGCTGAGCCCAGGAGTTGGAGGTTGCTGTGAGCTAGGCTGACACCACGGCACTCACTCTAGCCCGGGCAAGAGAGTGAGACTCTGTCTCAAAAAAAAAAAAACCAAAATTCTATTTAAATCTGTGTGCTCCCTCTCACTTGACCTCCGTGATCGTCACTGGGGTGTGGACAGATGTAAAGGTGCAGGAAACTGCGCACTTTTCTGTATGGAAGTTGTAGCTCAATCAAATGTGAGTATGTGTGTTTTAATAGTTCATGGAATGTCTGCAAGATTGATTTAACAAGTTCTTTCTAGTTAGATGCGGAAAGAGATGTGTTTTGCAGGCCACTATTCAGTTGCTTAAGGATCTTAGTTCCATAATCTGCTAGGTGCAGCGTTTTGGGTCCGCCTCCGTGGTGTCCTTTTGTAGGAACCAAGGACGGTCAGGGTCTGCTTGGCAGAGGACGGTACCTCCTGCTTGTCGTGGCCCGGGTGGGATGGGAAGGGTGGAGGGCGACGAGGGGGGCTTGACCACGGCGCAGGCACCGTTAAGTGATCCGGGGCCGCTTGTGCTATTTTGTAATAGAAGTTTTGTGAATTTCCAGAATGGATTTTGTTGTTACTTTGTTGTCTTAAACCTCTCCAAAGGCACAAGGGTACTAAAGGAAGCTAATTTCTAGAACATTGGCACTTTACTTTTTAGGGTTAAACTCTAGAGTGTTGTAAAGGCTTTTACGTTTCTGAGTTATTGATAAATGCTTTTACGATTCGTGGTGACGTGATGCCCGACTTTCTCCAATAGTTTTGCCTTTTGGAGTAAGTCCCAAGCGTCACCCTGGTTTAGAGACAGAATGGGACAGTTCTTGGGAGCACTGATCCTGGAGTCAAACTGCCTGGTTTCAATCCACTCCTCCTCTGACTAGCATACGGCTTTGTGCAAGGAGCTTGAAGACGAGAATAATGATACCTCCCCCAGCCATTGTGAGGGTCCATCGAACTAATACAGGACCTAGGAAAGTTGTCAGGCACCGTGAGCTCTACAAAAACGTTAGATACCGTTCAGATTTTTCTGCCAATCTGTTATGACGTAAAATGCTTTATTTGCTGTACAGATATGACGCTCGGAATCAGTTCCATGCTTCAGGTGTCCATGGAAGGATGACCGGCCACTTTAGAAGACATCTAGAGGGGCAGGCACAGCGGTGCGCACCTGTAGTCCCAGCTACTTGGGAGGCTGAGGCTTGAGCCAGCAGTTGAAGACCAGGTGGGGCAATAGATCAAGATTCTATCTTGGCCAGGCACGGTGGCTCACGCCTGCAATCCTAGCACTCTGGGAGGCCGAGGCGGGAGGATTGCTCAAGGTCAGGAGTTCAAAACCAGCCTGAGCAAGAGCCAGACCCCGTCTCTACTAAAAATAAATTAATTGGCCAACTAAAAATATATAGAAAAAATTAGCCGGGCATGGTGGCCCATGCCTGTAGTCCCAGCTACTCGGGAGGCTGAGGCAGGAGGATCACTTGAGCCCAGGAGTTTGAGGTTGCTGTGAGCTAGGCTGATGCCATGCTACTCTAGCTGGGGCAACAGAGCAAGACTCTGTGTCAAAAAAACCCCAAACAAGAAAAGATAAGATCTAGAGAGACAAATGTATCTAATTCTTGTGGATTTGGTTTTTTCATTCCATTCCTAGTCAAGTATCCTAATTACTTGGAAGCTGCAGCATCCACCAAAATGAGGACAACAAAGAAACTTTAAAAAATGGTCAGGCCGGGCATATCAATATTTATTGAAATACTGAAAAAAAAAAAAAAAACTTCCATTTTGTTGAGAAATTCCTGGCAAGAACTGACATGACAATATGTGTTTCACTGACACGGTAAGAAAACGAGTAACCAACGTCACACTCTAAACATCGCATGGATTCAAACCCAAGGCAGCTGCAGATCTGTGATACAAATATTCAGAGGTTACAGATCGTGTGTTTACACACACACACCAACTATCATAAACCAAGCTAAGCCAAAAACCTGTATATTTGAGTCTGCTTTTACTAGTAAGTCCTGTTGTGGATAAGGCAGTTGCTAAGTAAATGTCAGGTTACAAACTGGCTGACAATTCACATTAAGGAAATTCCGCTTGTCACCTTTGGGTGGGCCAGACGCTGGCTGTGGTGCATCCTTGCTTATCAGCTCCTGTCCTCATGCCAGCAGCAGCGTGGCTGTAACTCACGGTGTTGCTTTTCAGCTGTTTTCATGGTGTAACCTGCTAGGTCAACAACATACCATGCCACTGCCCTCTACTCTGGACAGTAAGAGAGACCCCAATGCTAAAACAAAATGAAACCCGAATCAATGTATTTGGGTTTTTTTTTTTTTTGGCAATGTTAAAGACCCTCCAAATAACTGTCCTTTAAATTGTGTAATTATCTCCGCCCATGTTACACATATATGATGGAACCATTTATTTCATAACTATTGGCAACACCATTCCTCTTCACTCATCTTCTAGCCCACTTGGTTTGTAACCTGGGCAGGCAACGGTGCTGCCAGTCTCTGCAATGCTCTGGGTGTGAGCTCTGATCAGCGATTCTGCATTGTCTTTCGAGCCATGAAAATAACACAGGTGACTGAGATTCTTGCAAGAGTCGATGCCCAGCTTAGCTAATGTGTACCCTTCATGTGGACGAGATTAATAAAAATAATAATCCTTTTTGTACACACAGAAGTAACAACTAATATCTTTGGTATACAACTTACAATGCTTGGAAAACAAAACCAGGTAAGACTCCACCTTTCACTTGAAGACAGAGGAAGCTACAAGTCACATATTTTACAATAGATATTAAATAAACTATAGTAAGAATTATGAAGATTTACAGACGTTTAATCAAGTGAATGATTTTAATTCATTAAGACCCTTCTATGTCCCTGAACTATGTTCCACTAACTTGAAGACATGCTACAGTAAACACATATATTTGGTTTCTTCAGTCTTGGCTATATCTTTTACAGAGGTGAAACCAAGGAAAAATAAATTAGCATCATAATTGTCTACAGTTGAAACTATGATATACAATATAAATAAACTATTTAAAAGCCAGAAATATTTATGAAAAAATTAAGGGACTAGGAGATACTCTTAACTTTTTACAGTTTCTACAAGTGATTGTGCTGCCAATAATCTCAAAAAATTAAAGTCTAAATGAGATTTCTGTTTTTGATTTTAGTGTCTCACGACATACAATAATTAAGTACTGTTAAAAAATAATTACCAATCAGAAAAATAACATTAAGGACATTACCGCTTTTGCAATATCATGGTTCCCCCACCCCAGGACCTAAAGAATGTAAACACTATATTATTTGACTTTGAAGTATTAATACTTTATTTTAAAAACAAATGTTGATCCACATCGGCACAGCTACCTTTTAGAGTTGTGAAGTAAGGCAAGACTTTCATACCTGTGGCATTGCATGTTAATAATACTGATAGAGTCATTTGGAGAATTTGTTTGCAACTCTTTGTCCTCCAGAATTTGTTCTACAGCAGACTTTGGTCTATGACTTAGAAAAGTCAGTACCACTCTCTTCCTTTTCCCTTAGGGGAGGAACTGGATTACTTTAATGTTTTTTCAGGCCACATGTAAAACTCTACCATTTCCATCCCAAGTTTAGGGGATGCTCGATCACAAAAGAAAGAATGAACCTTGACTCAATTAATTTATCAGCTCATCCTTTCTTTTGCACGGTTTAACACGCGTCAATTCTGTTTCCAACTATTCAGAACTGTGACTATCTGACATCCCAGCAAAACAGGCTTAAACGAACTATAAAAGACTGATGCATCCTAATACGCCTTTTTTTCTCCAAGACAGAGTCTCACTGTGTTCCCCAGGCTAGAGTGAGTGCCGTGGCATCAGCCTAGCTCACAGCAACCTCAAACTCCTGGGCTCAAGCGATCCTCCTGCCTCAGCCTCCCGAGTAGCTGGGACTACAGGCACGCGCCACCATGCCCGGCTCATTTTATAGTAGAGACACGGTCTCGCTCTTGCTCAGGCTGGTTTCGAACTCCTGCCCTTGAGCAATCCGCCCAGCTCGGCCTCCCAGAGTGCTAGGATTACAGGCGTGAGCCACCGTGCCCGGCCTAATACGCCTTTCTGCTAGAAATTGTTATGGGATCCAAAAATGCCAAAGCCACACTTCAGCGGCAGAAATAAAGCCTAATTTGCTTTAGCTATAGAGCATTTGCTTTAAAAGTTAGATTAATGCTTGCAGAAGACAGAAGAGGGATACTGCCTGCTTTTTTTTTCCCCCTTAACATTATGAACACATGACAAAACAAACTTCAGAACATACTTAAAATGGCAAGCTAACGTAGTAATAGACTGTTCTTATTAGCTGGTCGCAGGACTAAGACACAGACATTCAGAATTAGGCTTTTCATGGCTCGGTGGCGCTACCGAGGGGTGCGGCTGAGCACAGGTGTCCAGTGCAGGTTTCGCGGGGCCGGGGCCTTCCGAGGGAGGGGCTGGGGCAGTGCAGCTGAGGCTTTCTTGAGAACTGTTTCAGGTCAGCTTTACCAGGGAGGAATTCTGTGAGCTTAGATGCCCCCCGTGTTTAAGCCTAATTAATAACAGATTAGCTCCTAAATTTCTTCATAGCGGAGATCAGTTTAAATATACAAGAACTGCTGTGTCCATTTTTATTCTGATAATAGTGTCTGGGTCCATCTGTGGGTTCAATCCACTCCAATGTCTTTTACGTGGAATCCTTTGGGGAGGCGAAGCCTGTGATTCACAGTTTGCAATGCATATACCCTGATGCGTCATTTTGTTGCCATTAAGTATCTCATTATTATGCCTTCTTAAATTCAATATCCTTAAACCAAGCTTTTAATTAACGTTGCTTGGAGCAGTTCAGAGTACTTTCTTGTTGTTTGTCTCTCTCTGTTTTCAAAGGAGAGCTCCTAGGGGTTGTGACTTACGCTCTTTTTGCATGCAACATTTCAATGAGAAGGTTGTTATAGGGCACATCCCCGTTCAGGTGCTTGTAGTAGAGGTATTCTTCCGCCTGCATGCTGAGGGCCCGGATTTCCGGTAGTCGAAGGAGTAGCTGCCCAAATTTCTCTGCCTGCTGCGGGTAGTTGCACATCGTGTAGTCCAACAGGGCGGCGTGCACTTGTTCCTGCACACCTTCTACCAGCTGGAAGTTCTCCAGGTTTTTGACATCTGCATTAAAAAAAGAAAATTTCAATGGCATTTTACTTCCTGTTTACTAAAACAGCGGGTTCCACGAATGGACGTGTTTTCCTTTTGACATAAAGCATGCTCTCCATGCTGAATGTTCAGCAAGCCCCACGCTTCCTGGGAAAAGGATCACAAAGGAGATTTAGAAGGGTGTCTTGTTGAAATTCTGCATGTACCTCAAATCAATTAGACAGCAGTGGATTCTGAGCAAGGTCAACTCTTTTCATATCTTACAAAAGGAAAGGTTTGAGGATTCCTAAAGTAGAGGGATCATAATATATTGCTACCAAATGAGTCCCTGGAGGAAGACCTATCTTAACCCAGTATATTACACAATTCATATAATTCTGTATTAATTTTTCTGACCCAAGGTGAAATCTGTGTCCAGGGTATGATGTAGTTAATTCTAATAAAAAGTGACAGGGTTCTTGTTTCTGTTTGACATTTTCTAAATGATTCTGAAAGCCTTTGACTTGTCTAGCCTATGCTAATGAACCATCTGGTACACTCCAGTGGCTGCCAACGGAACACTGGCTGCTGGGAACTCTCTAGAATATATATCTCGGTGACTAATGATCTTTATCAAATGAAAGCCTTGTCCTTTAGGCAGAACACAAGCCAGGATGGTCAGTGCCCTTTAACCTGAACGTGGCTTCTAAACTCTGATACTTCGTGTTTCCTTTTTTTCTTCTGGTCCTGGGTCACTCACATAAAGACGACTAGCACAGGCATCTCATTCTCCCTAAGTCCTGGTGACCATCCAGTTGTTTTAAGACATCTGCCCTAGAGGGTCCTTATAAATACTGAATAAGAGAGAAACACAGAGACAATGGTGTGTTATAAATAAGCCCCAGAGGAGCAATTCTGTTAACTGTACCACTTTTATACAGTATGTATATAGAAACCCCTGGAAAAAATATACAGATTTACATGTGTTTGCATACACACTCATGCCCAGAAAATAGTCACCCTCCCCTTTATTTTCTAACTGGACAAAAATAAGAGATAGAAACCACATAGTCAAAAGGCTAAACTCGGTTAATGGTTACCATAGTAACTCATAGCCAATATTGTCAGCACTGTGTACTGTTTCACATATAGTACACGTGTGTGTCCATGTTGTTATTTCTAAATGGTTTTATGAGGCTGCCATACATTTCCTGTTGAAATTGTTTATATTTGGGCTGTAACTTTGCATTAAATATGCCTCCCGTTTGCGTCCCCATGTCTCTGACCCAAATTAAAAACAGTGAGGAATTAGTACTGAAATAGATATTCGCTGTGAGAGTTGGATGCTATATCTGTTGCAAAGTGAGAGGGGAGACTCAAAAAAATTTGATTATTTATTGATGAATGGCACAAACAGTACTCTATTAGGAGCTGTGTGTCTTCTTGTGGCAGCCAATTCGGTGTCCCCTGGATGTTTTATGCAGGTGGCACTTTACTGTTAACGAGGCATTTTCCACCTATCATGTTTAAAATATTTTAAAATATGACTATGAATCCAGAGTTACTTGGTTCAAAATTATAAAACAATCAGAAAAAAACATGCAATATGTTATAACTTGGCACACAATAGAAAATCCACATCACTGTTGTGTTATAATGATTTAAATATAGCTATAAAAAATTTGAAATGGAGTATTTTATGCTACCCTGAGAGATACTCATGCAAGTGAGAAAAGCCAACAGTAGTCATAGAGATTAATAGGGAAGATATGTAGGAATATGCACAGCCTAAGTCTTTTTAGAAAGTTGTTTTTGAAGCTTTCTTTTTTTGATAAATGTATTTTTGGGGAACTAGTTTTAACATTCTGTGATAAATTATGCTACTCTGTTGAGAAAAAACAAACTACCAACAAGAATAATACAAAGAATAGTTATAAGTTCTGGTTTATCCACTTAGTATAGTTACAGGATGATCATTTAAAATCTTCAGATCAGCATTCACTAGATAATTTCTAGGAATACTAGACCAAACTAGCACTTTTCTCTCCCCAAAGTTGAAAAAGGTGTACAATTCCCCTTCTGGCATGAAAAGATACAGTTTTTCCCAAAAAACTCATTAGAATTGAATTCACAAGACAAATAATTATCCCATTAAGCTATTTTAATGACTTCATCACTAAATATACCAAAACTCATGCTGCTAATTTATTTGCTGAATGTCTATTCTGTTTCTATGTCTATACATGGCAACGATTCTGATATTTAAGCTAAAAGGTTTAAAGAAAAAAGGACAAGCAAGGAGAGACTGGGGCGATATTCTCAGATACGCAAAGACTGAGGGAACTCACCAAGACAAGACCAGCCCTCCAAGTAGTACTCAAAACAGTGTTACCCACGGATCAGCACAATAAACACTCACGAATATAAAATTACTCAAAAGCTAAAGATTGAAGGCCAGATACCACAATGGCTCAAGAGAGAAAACAAAGCAATGAAGTTTAACCGAACAGTTATCTCAATAAATGTGAATGGCTTCAACTCCCCACCTCAAGAGACATAGGCTGGCCGAATGGATAAAAAAACACAAGCCAAGTATCTCTCTCCAGGAAACACCTCTAACCTGCAAGGATGCATTTAGACTCAAGGTAAAGGGGTGGGAATCAATATTTCAAACAAACAGAAGCCAAAAGAGGGCTGGCATGGCCATTTTCATTTCAGATAACTTAGTTTTTAAATCAACAAAAGTAATGAAAGACAAAGAAGGTCACTATATAATGGTGAAGGGTACAGTTCAACAAGACATAACAATTCTAAATATGTATGCACCCAACTTAGGTGCACCCAGATTCATAAAGCAAACTCTACTTGATCTAAACACCACCACAGCCAGAGAATTCAACATCCTGCTGACAGCACAGGACAGATCCTCCAAACAGAAAATTAAAGAATTAATGGACTTAAACAAAACTCTAGGACCAATGGGCCTGACAGACATTCTACCCAAAACCCACTGAATATACGTTCTTCTCATCAGCTCACAGGACATTCTCTAAGATTGACCATATCCTAGGACACAAAGCATGTCTCAAAAAATTTAAAAAAGAAATTATACTATGTATCTTTTTAGATCTTACAATGGAATAAAAGTAGAAATTAACCCTAACAGAAACTCAACAACCTTCTGCATCAAGATGGAAATAAAAAAGATTCTTTGAACTAAATGACAAAGGAGCCATAAGTTATCAAAATCTGTGGGACACAGCTAAAGCAGTCCTGAGAGGAAAGTTTATTTCCATAAATGCCTATATCCAAAGTCAGAAAGATCACAAATAGACAACCTAATGAATTGAGTCAAAGAGCGGGAAAAAGAAGTACTGACCCTCAACCCAGCAGAAGAAGTCAAATCCATAAGATCAAATCACAACTAAATGAAACTGACAACAGAGAAACTATACAGAAGATTAAAACAACAAAAAGTTGGCTCTTTGAAAAAAATAAAATTGACATGCCTTGGGCTAGACTAACGAAAAGCAGAAAAGAAAAATCTCCAATAAGCTCCATCAGGAACAATAAAGGAGAAATTACAACGGATGCCACGGAGATACAAGATACAATTTATGAATACTACAAAAACCTTTATGCACACAAACTGGAAAATGTGGAGGGAATGGACAAATTCTTAGAAACACACGGCCTCCCTAGGCTCAACCAGGAAGAAATAGAATTTCTGAACAGAACGATATCAAGTACTAAAATTGAAACAGCAATAAAAAAACTTCCTAAAAAGAAAAGTCCCGGACCAGACGGTTTCATGCCCACAGCGAAGAACTGGTGCCCGGCCTGCAGATGTTATTCACAACATCGAGAAGGATGGAAGCCTCCCCAACACATTTCATGAAGCCAACATCACCCTGATACCAAAACTAGGAAAGGATGCAACAAAAAAAGAAAACTATAGAACAATATCCCTTATGAATATAGATGCAAAAATTCTCAACAAAATCCTAGCAAACCAAATCCAGATGCTTATCAAAACAATAATCCATCACGACCAAGTGGGCTTCATCCCAGGGATGGTTCAACATATGCAAATCTATAAATGTAATTCACCACATAAACAGAAGCAAAAACAAAGACCATGTGATCCTCTCAACAGATGCAGAAAAAGCATTTGACAATATTCAACACCCTGTTATAAGAATGCTTAACTAAATAGGCATAGACGGAGCTTACCTAAAAATGATACAAGCCATATTTGACAAACCCACAGCCAACATCATACTGAATGGGGAAAAAATTGAAAGCATTCCCACATAGAACTGGAAGAAGGCAAGCTGCCCACTATCTCCACTTCTATTCAACATCGTGCTGGAAGTCCTTGCTATAGCAATCAGACAAGAGAGCGGAATTAAGGGCATCCAAATGGGGGCAGAAGAGATCGAACTTTCACTCTTTGCTGATCTATCTAGAAAACCAAGGGTTCAACCAAGAGACTCCTTGAATTGATAAATGAATTCAGTAAAGTCTCAGGATACAAAATCAATAGACACAAATCAGAGGCATTCATATATGCCAATAACAGTCAAAGTGAGAACCAAATCAAGGACTCCATTCTCTTCAAAATAGCAACAAAGAAAATAAAGTACCTAGGAATATATTTAATGAGGTAAAAGACCTCTACAGGGAGAACTATGAAATGCTGAAGAAGGAAGTAGCAAAAGATGTAAACAGGTGGAAGACCATACCATGCTCGTGGGTCAGCAGAATCAACATTGTTAAAATGTCTATACTACCCAAAGTGACCTATAGAGTAAATGCAATCGCTATTAAAATACCATCATCATTTTTCACAGATGTATAAAAAAGTTTTATGTTTCATATGGAACCAGAGAAGACCCCGTATAGCAAAAGCAATCATAGGCAATAAAAACAAAATGGGAGGTATCAATTTACCAGACTTCAAACTATACTACAAGGCTATACTAATTGAAACAGCTTCGTAATGGCACAAGAACAGGGACATTGACCAGTGGAACAGAGAACCCAGATATAAAACCATCCTCATATAGCCCTCTAATCTTTGACAAAGCAGACAAAAACATACACCAGGGAAAAGAATCCTTATTCAATAAATGGTGCTGGGAAAACTGGATAGCCACAGGTAGAAGACTGAAGCAGGATCCACACCTTTCACAAAAATCAACACACGGGGCCGGGCGCGGTGGCTCACGCCTGTAATCCTAGCTCTCTGGGAGGCCGAGGTGGGCAGATCGTTTGAGCTCAGGAGTTCGAGACCAGCCTGAGCAAGAGCGAGACCCCATCTCTACTATAAACAGAAAGAAATTAATTGGCCAACTAATACCTATAGAAAAAAAATTAGCCGGGCATGTAGTCCCAGCTACTTGGGAGGCTGAGGCAGCAGGATTGCTTGAGCCCAGGAGTTTGAGGTTGCTGTGAGCTAGGCTGATGCCACAGCACTCACCCTAGCCTGGGCAATAAAGTGAGACTCTGTCTCAAAAAAAAAAAAAAAAAAAATCAACACACGCTGTGTAACAGACTTAAACCTAAGGTGTGAAACTATTAGAATTCTAGAGGAAAACGTTGGAAATACTCTTCTAGACATTGGCCTAGGCAAAGATTTTATAAAGATGACCCCAAAGGCAATCACAGCAACAACAAAATAAATGAGACCTGATCAAATTAAAAAGCTTCTGCACAGCCAAAGAAACTGTCACGAGAGCAAACAAACAACCTACAGAATGGGAGAAAATTTTCGCAAGCTACACATCCGCTAAAGGGCCGATAACTAGAATCTATTTAGAACTCAGGAAAATCAGCAAGAAAAAAATCAAACAATCCTATCAAAAAGTGGGCAAAGGACATGAACCAAAACTTTCCAAAAGACAGAATGGCCAACATCTCTAATCATCAGAGAAATACAAATCAAAACCACACTGAGCTATCACTTATCTCCAGTGAGAATGGCCTCTATTAAAAAGTCCCCAAACGATAAATGTTGGCGTGGATGTGGAGAGAGACGAACACTCCTACACTACTGGTGGGACTGCAAACTAGTTCGACCTCTGTGGAAAGCAATATGGAGATACCTTAAAGCAATACAAGTAAATCTATGATTTGATCCAGCAACCCCATTACTGGGCATCTACCCAAAAGAACAAAACGCACTCTATAAAAAAGACACCTGCACTCGAATGTTTACAGCAGCACAATTGCAAAGATGTGGAAACAACCCGAGTGCCCATCAATACACGAGTGGATTAATAAAATGTGGGATATGTATGCCATGGAGTACTATTCAGCTTTAAGAAACAACTGTGATCTAGCACCTCTTGTATATTCCTGGATAGAGCTGGAAACCATTCTACTAAGTGAAGTATCCCAAGCATGGAAAAACAAGCACCACATGTACCCACCTGCAAATTGGTATTAACTGATCAACACCTGAGTGCACGTATAGGAATAACATTTATTGGGTGTCGGGCAGATGGGTATATACACACATGATAAGTGAGATGCGTACCGTCTGGGGGATGGACATGTTTGAAGCTCTGACTCCAGTGGGGAAATTGGGGGGAAAGGCAACACATGTAACCTACACATTTGTATCCCCATAATATGCTAAAATAAAAAAAGGAAGAAATTTTGATTGACTTACTCTCATTTACTGACCATTTAGTTGCTGGATCATTGCACTACTGTCAGTCTCTGTCTATTTAACTCTTTATTTCTCTATGTGGATTATACGCTCCTTGACGTAAGAACACACTTTAGTCAGGCATTCCCGGAGAACACACCAACTACTCTTTATGCATCACTTCCTTGGTGTATTTGCCCAAGATTGATATAACTGTCAAAGGACGTATTAAAATATCTTATAAGCCAATTACCTTTCTTTTTCCAATTAGAAACTTATTTCCAAATATTTGAGCTATATATAATCTCTCTCTCTGATAGTGTTTCCTATTCAAAAAAATCCCGTGGTAAATCCTTTCATGATCTCAATAATCGAACCCTAATTTACATGTTTTGCAAATGAGAATTTTCACTGGTCAGTTTTGTTGTAAGGGAAATATAGCCCTGTTCTCGCGGGGATCCCGAGCCTCCAGGCCTGACAGGTCGACCTTGGTTTTTCACAAGGACGTCCAAGCAATGGAGAAGGTAAGCGTCAAAATACAGATGATACCACATCCCCAGGAAGACTTGACATTTTCCCTCTTTTATGTGGTTCATTTATGTTTATTTTTTAGGAAGAGTCCAGAAACTTAAAAATGTGTGCCCCAAATACTCATGGAATTAATTTTTATGCAAATTCATGTTTTTTCGTGAAAATTTAAAGGTGAATTCCATTTACACAGAAATTTAAAATCTTAATCATTTTCTCTGGGATGTCCCTCTGTATAAAAATCAAGCCTTATTCCACATTAAGTAACGGATAGTAGCTGGCAGGAGTTTGTAATACCAGGAATTCGCAAATGAATTGATATTAAATTACATTAGAAAACAAAATCCAGACATGATTATTTTGTTCTGAGAACTCCAGAAATATATATTTTTGAGATTTGCTGTTTGTTTCCCATATTAAATAGCCTCGTACCACATCGGGATTTTCACAAGAGACCCCCAGCTGGGGGAACAGAGATTGATACAAGACCAAAATGTCTTCTATGGCATTTTATGCTGGATCTCAAAGTCTCCTGCATTTGGTACTCTGTGTGCTCCTTTAAAATTTATATAAGCTTCATTTTAATACAATTTAAAAACACTAGTTAATGAACCCTATCATTACAAATTCTGAGTTGGAAATTGTATGTAAACAGACAGAACCATCCCCAACCCTTCCTCTGTAGCCTTTAAATTTTGATGACTGGCAAGAGCACTTTGTGCTTCTCCTCTTAGTATCAATCTCTTATCTATTCTACTTTATTCACTCAGGGACTAATTACCAACTTTTTATATGAAGCAGAATTACGATAAGCTCACAGTGGGGTGCTCAGATTTTTTTCCATCCTTATTGGAAAGTAAACCCTTAGGTCTTCTTGAATATATTACAGTGCTGACTTTTCAGTCATACACAACGCTCAGGCTCTCTGAAAATACTTCTCTCTGCCTCCCTGGTAACTGCCACTTGGTGCAGTCTGCAAACCTTCCTGTTCAGCACATTTTTCCAGAGATGGGTGTCTTCTGCTGAGTGGAGGGTGTTGTCTTTTGCTGAAAGGATAATCATCTTTGTTAATTTTCCACAGTAGGGCAAAAAAATCATATCTAGTTTTTTAAAAGAGGTACCATTTTGCACCCAGAGAGACTTTGGAGAGATGACAATCTGTAAATTGCCACACAAGTTGTGCTCAAAAGGCCCTTCCCCTTTGATAAGGCAGAGAAGGAGAAAGAAAATAAATTTTCTGTAAAGAATTCATTTTTAAAATTAGTTTTTAAAGGGCTACATTTGAATAATTTGCACAAATAATTTTGTAAGAAATTTTGAAGATCGGAGAGCAACATGTTAGTTCTTTTCAACTGAACAAAGTTCATTTAAAAAAGAAGTCAGGGCTGTTTAGGGGTTGGAGATTTCTGGTGCCAATGCCTATAATCAGACTCTATCCTCAGTGTCCAGCAAAACCTGAAACTCAAGCTTTCAAACTCATCCCCGTAAGTCCCTAACAACATGGGTGTGTGTGTACATATTAACCCAATAGCAATTTTTTACCAACTAGAACATGCAATTCAGTGCCTTCATATGCCAATTATGCAGGGTTTAGAAAAGAAGGGTCCTGCTGATCAAAACAGATTGAAAGCCATCGCATTTTGCGGTGCACCACCACTGCTCAGAGACAATGGAGGTCTACTCTGGCCTTCCTGGCCAGCCCTGTGAGCAAGTCACTCAACCCCTTGGAGTCTGATTTTCCATCTGCAAAAATGGGGAGATAACGCTTACTTCTTGGGGGCCACTTAAAAGTAAAGTCATACCTTAAATATGAGTAAGCTTTTAAAAATGTACAAGTATTCTATACTCCCAAGGCACTATTTTTCTTACAATTTTACCAATAAAACTTTGGAGGTTACGTTTGTTCCCAGTCCACAGCTGGAAGGTGATCCCTCCTAAACAGCAATCTCATCACTCTCCCAGTCTCTGTAGTTGCAGCTTTGCACAATTAATGGAAGGCAGAGGGACTACCTGCAAGTTTATCCCATTCTCAAGCACAAAGAATACTTAAGAAAACAGGACCAAATCTTAAGTTTCAGTTAAAGACTCTGTGTTCTGTTTCATGAATGTTGAAGCCAGTTTCCCCACGGTCTACGTGGCGCTCTGCACAAAATGCTACTCACCGAGCATGAGCATAATGCCCAGAAAAGCCAGCGCTCAGGAACTACTGTTGCACAAAGAACGTGGCCTGCCCTTCTGTCAATTTTGTGTTCAAAATACGCAATCCTGAGAGGCAGGAGAGTTCTTTCCCAATGTACAAGAATATCCTCACGAATGAATGCCTTGATTTCTAGTCTTAGTTCTGCCTCTGACTGTGAGGTCACTGAGATCATGGGCATGCCACTACTTTGGGTCTCAAGTTTCCTCATCTGTGAATAGCAAGGGCTGGACCTGAAGAGCTCTACTGTCATCCGCAGCCCTAATATCTTGCATCTGGGTGATTATGCATCAGAGTTTTGAAAGGAGGACACTGGGTGCATGCTAACAAACAGGCACTAGCATCGCTCTACATTCATCCGATTAACCCGTCTCTTTCTTTTTTTTTTAACTGTTGTGTGGTACTTCAATTCCTCAAGGTGATATTTTACCTGAATTGCAAATTATTTCAGGCTTTGCTTAGCAGATAGCTCTGATTCAGCACATTGTGCCACAGGAAAATGGGAACTGAATCCACGCACATTAACACAGCAGCCCACCTCCTTCACGAGGAGCAACGTGGCGTTTGCACGTACAAAAGCAAAGCTTGCGGAGGTCCCAAAGCCAGCTCCCGGGTGCTATGACGCGGCAGGCACTTTGCCGCGAGGACGTAGACTACAGAGCGGAATACGACGGCATCACTGAAACACTTCAACCAAGACAACGATTCATGCATTTATACACGTTTCCTTCCCAGAATAAAGCAGTGGCCCTTTAGCATAGTCTAGCCCTGGGAGCCCGTCTCTTTGCCTCGCTCACTCCTACCTGGACTCACCGGGCTGTCACGCTGCTGCTTCCACACACCAGCCTTGCTTCTGCCTCAGGACCTTTGCACCTGCTGCTCTCTCACTCCGGATGGTTCTCCCTACGGTGTAGGACTCACTCCCTACTTTAGTCACCGTCTCAATGAAGCTTTTGCTGACTGCCCTTTCTAAAGGGTAGCCACTCCCAAATCACTCTGTCCCCTTCTTGTCCTTGTCTTATTTTTCATTAAAATTTGCTTTTATAATATATTGAATGTAATGTATTGGATGTGATCTGCACACTCATGTTCGTTTGTCTATTATTCACCACAGCCATAAGGTGGAAAAACCTGTGTCTGTCAGTGGATGAATGAAGAAGCAACATGTGATATATACACACGATGGAATATACTATCTTTGCCTTAAAAAAAAAAAAAAAAAGGGAAGTTCTGACACATGCTACAGTGGACGAAACTCGAAGACATTATGCAAGGTGAAACCAGCCAGTCACAAAAAGACAAACACTCATGATTCCAGTTACATGAGGTACCTAGAACTGTCAAATTCATTTACCAAGAAAGTAGAGTGGTGGTTGCTGGGGAGTAGGGTACAGGGTTTCAGTTTTGTAAGATAAAAGGAATTTTGAAGATTGGTTATAAAACAATGTAAATGAACTTAACACTGTTAAACTGTATATTTAAAATTGGTTAAGAAGAAAATGTATGTCCCTATAAAGCCCGGCATATAGATGCTAATGGCAGATTTATTCATAATTGATGTCCTTCAGTAGGTGAGTGGATAAACTGTGGTACATCCAGACAGTGGAATATTATCTCAACCCCAAAAAGAAATGAGCTATTGAACTGTGAAAAAACATGGAGGAGCCTTAAATGTGCATTGCTAAGGGAAAGAGTCCAGCTTGAAAAGGCTCTATATTGTATGGTTCCAACTGCATGACATCCTGGAAGGGTCACTGTGGAGACAATAAAAAGGTCAGGGGTTGCCAGTGTGTGTGTGGAGGGAAGGAGGAACAGGCAGAGTGCAGATTTCCAGGGCAGTGACACTGCACGGTATGACACCATACAGGGGACACACGTCATTGTACATTTGTGTCATACAAACTCATGGAATGTACAGCACCAAGAGTGAATCTTAATATAAAGTTCGGACTTTGGACGGTAGTGGTGTGTCAGTGGTATTTCAACAGTTGGAAGGAAGCACCACGCTGGTGAGGAATTTGCTAGCGGGGCGGCTGTGCGTGTCGGGCAGGGGCATACAGGAAATCTCTCCACCTCGTGCTCAATTTTGCTGTGAACCTCAAACTGCTCTAAAAAAAAAATAAGATTGACACCTAAAATAAATTCAAAACCTATGTAAAATAGGTTAAGACGGCAAATTTTATGTTGTGTGTAATTTACCAAAATTAGTCTTTTTAAATGTAACGTAAACATAAGCTTTTAAACAAAATGTAACGAACACCTGTGAACCCACCACTCGTCTGAGAAACGAGCGGCTTCCAGGCTGGGTGCCCCTCCCACGAATGAATTTCTGATGCCCCAGAGGTGTGACCGTGATCTAGAATTTTGCATTTCCTCTCTCTTTGAATGCCTAAACTACACGTTCTCACTATTGGTTGTTTTTCATGGACCTTCCATTACACGTATATTTGTCTAAGCAATTTTACAGCTGCCCGTCACCCCCCTGGAATGGCAACGGCAGAGAGCTGGTCCTATTTGCAGCCGTCTCCCCACCTTGCCGGCGCAAGCTCCGAGATGGATACATAAACAAGTTTCTTGACGTTGCCCTAAACCAAAATCTTTTTCTTCTCTTTTTTCGCCCTTGGCACGCTGCTGTTCTCTTCCACACCAAATTCGAGGCAGACTTTATTTGTGTTTCATGCAGAACTGTTTTA
The DNA here is from genome assembly GCA_008750895.1 of Mirza zaza. Taxonomy (NCBI): domain Eukaryota; kingdom Metazoa; phylum Chordata; class Mammalia; order Primates; family Cheirogaleidae; genus Mirza; species Mirza zaza. The sequence continues at coordinate 19,255 of VSMD01070808.1, forward strand.
TAACAGCAAGCAGGGAGCACAAACTCCGTTATGTATTATACTTTCTTGGGGAAAAGGTTCAAAAAGGAATTTGGGCTGGGTGCTTCGACTACAGTGCTAAGCCTGCTTGTTTTACTCCACTCCTTTGGCCTTTTCTGGGTGCAGAACATTCTAGTAGACGATGTTCACCACCTTCCCCAGCTGCGCGACGGTATTACATGCTCCACAGACAACTGCTCCCAAGGCATCTCCACCCAGACGGCGTCGCAAACTCACAATGCCTAAAACTTAGCTCTGTCTCTCCGGTTTTCTAAACCTGCTCCTGTCTGTCTGATACTGATTGCTGGAACGAGATGGATCCATCCAGGTACCCAATATCTAGCCAGGAGCTCAAGCCAGAGACCTAGATTCATTGACTGCTCCTCCCCTTCTTTTCCTGCCAAATCTGCTTTCTAATTATGCTTTGCATCTGTCCTTCACTCTCCACTGCCTCCACCACCTCCTCCTTCTCTCAATCGCCCCATTATTGCCCCTGCCTCCCATCCATCCTCCTCACTGCCCAGAGTGCTGGCCCCCCTGTCTGGGACTTTCTTCCCCTAACC
>VSMD01070813.1:0-63978 GCA_008750895.1 Mirza zaza
AAGCATCTCACTTTAGGTTATATATTTATGATTGGTATGACTTTGTTCCCAGAAGGCAGTGAGCAACACAGCATTATGGCTGTGTGTAGAAAGAAAAACAAACAAATTTTAAATTTAATGCCAAATTATTATTGTTATTATTTGCCAGAATCTAAAATCTGTAAGTGCTAGAGTTGGGAACACTTAGTGTAGTTTTACAAATAGTATAAATACATGGGATTTTCAGAGTGTAATTGGTTGAAGAACCTGGATCCAAATGAACATTGTGACACACCTTTAGACACAGAAACTCGCACTCAAACAACTCACATATGCCCAACACACTCATACACACACACTCTCACACACACACACCCATACACAACCACACATACTCAAACACATCCTCTTCCTATGGAAGTAACTTTGTGTGTACAGCTAGAAATTTGGATGAATATTTATCATACATGATCTGCAAAGGGACAGGATTTTTAAGAAAGTGCTAAATTTAATCCAGAGAAAAGCCATATCCAAAAACAATGAACTTTCCTTATGTAATTTTCCTCATGAGCTCTACTTTGGAGATGGCTTACAAGCATTAGAATTCTATGAATAGTCACACATCTCTGTTAATGATACAAAAACAAGCTAAACATTCTTGCTCTGAGTCTAAGCAGAAGGACACCTGGTTTCCTTTGAATGGACATCCCAAAGGCAATGTTTACAGAAAATTGCTAGTTGTTTTCTCCTCTGTTAATGTTCACTGGTATATATTATAATTTAGAGACTGAAATTACTCAGATTAAAGCTGCTTGTTGAATTTCAAGTATCTCAGAATCTCAGAGCCGGAATGCTTAAATATGCTTATATTTCTGTATGGGAAACCAGGATCATTGCCGAGTTAGGAAAAGAAAAAGCCATATTCCTACTTCCACATTAATGTAGTCAGAAAACAGTTTTTAGCCTTCAGTGTATTATGTGATTTGGGTAATAAAGAATAAAAGTAAGGAATTTCAGTTAAATTCAGAAAGAAGCCATATAAATTGTTTCTAAGTCTAAAATGTATAGAATGCATCTGTGCTATTAAGGATAAGACCCTCAAAAGTGACCCAAAATATGTAAATATGAGTTTAGTTTTGGGGGAGATAATGATAAATTCTTACTTGCAATAAATGAACTCAAGTGTCCAATAAAGACACTCCACAGAAAAGTCTTCTAGGAATGGTGTTGGAACAAAATTGGTGATTTGAGAGAGTCATGGGGAGAATTTGAGATGCCAGAACCCTAAAGCTGGGCAACTAGCCCAGGTTTAATAAAGAAACAAATGGCAAATTCCAAAAATGCCGTATCAATGAGCCTTATATTGATCCTGAGCACAATTTCAAGAAAGTCCATTAAATGAGTGTTTGGAGAGCACTTAGGATAAAAAGCTGGCAGCAGAGATTCGCAAAGAGCAATTGCGCCAAGCTTACCTCTTTGATATTGTGACCTGACTGAGAAAAGTAGGCTTTCCTACTTTTAGATATTTCCAGGGTGAAGTTATTGTGGCGTGAAGTTATTGTCACAATATAGATATTTCCAGGGTGAAGTTATTGTGGTGCTACAATTGTTCCAGTTTTTCCTACAGCCAGTTTTGGAGGAAAGGATGGTGGATTTGATCCAGAAATTCATTAGTTGGCAAAAGCAATCAAAAACACAAAAGTTTCTTTAGGTTGCTCTCTGCTCAGTTAGTTATTAGATCATATGAATATGCCCTCAGGAAACACAGGATATCCACATTGCAGACATTATTATGGAGATAAGTTTCTTACATTCTCTGCTATTTAATGCCCTTCAAAAGGCATATTATTTTACCTCACCAATTAGACTGTCAACTCTTTGAAAATAGGAATCATATTTTTTCTCAGTGCTTATCAAATGTCTTGCACATTATGGTGGAATTAACTTTTAATTATTAGCTTGTTAATTCATAAGACAATGCATATTGTTATAAGCCACAAAAGAAACACTTATTACCTCCTTAAGAGCCATTCTCTATTTCTCTTGTTAGTAGAACTTCCATTTCATATAGGTATTAAGCATCTGTGTTCTTCAATGGGCCTGCCTTAACCCTAGGGTGAAAGGTGATTAATCTAAGCCAATGGTTTTCAGCTCTAACTGACTCAATGCCTCTACTTAAAAATTAATATAATGTTGCAGGTAACACAAAAGAGAAATAACTTGAAATCAATTTGTAATTCAAAATGTATGTAAGTGTGCCAGAATTTACATGTTTAAATACAATAGAACATAATGAAAGTTTCATATGTGCATTCATATCTTGAATTGTTATTAATACAAAGCTACAAATATAGTGATGCACATGTTTTATTGGATAACCAAATCCAAAAACTACCATTCCAATTCTTGACATGATTTATCTGGCAGAGTTGATAGATATTTTCTGTTTGTTCCTTGTTTCCAGTTGTACTCCTCACTTTATGAGCTTTGTCCAAGTAGGATGACTTGTATTGAATATATCATAGGCTCCCTTGCTCTTTGGCTTCTGGGTGTATTAAGAGATTGAAGGGAAAGAGGAAATAGATTCAGGGATTATTTCATAGTCTCCCTACTAGGTCTTCTTGGCCTCTCTGTCTTTCATAAGGTCACTGTTCCACTGTGTGATCAAGGTGGATTGTTCTCCATGACTCTGCTGCTGCTAACTCAGTTACAATGTTACATATTGTGATTACTATATCTTTCTCTCTTTACACCTTTGGAAGTATTATAATCTCTTTGGAAACAAACCCTTGTTAAATGATTTTAATTTGAATATGCTTTTTTCCTGTCGAGACTCTAAACAAAATCTACTATCTTCACTCATGGACATAATAGTTTCATGCATGGAAAATTCATGGTATATTAAAACCATGCAAAACTACTTGGCATTTATATGTTAGTTGCAGTTAGATTTGACTTCAAATAATTAAAAAAAAAAACAACCAAAAAACCAATGCAGGTTTTTCACCTTCATTACATTAGAAAGTCTTTTAGGACATATGGCAATCCTTCATCTGGAATGGTAATACTCACGTTCTAGGACATTTCATATGCCTGTTTTCCAACCCCTTAAATTCTTCCCCAAAATTTTAAAATGGCCCCATATACGTTTTCCTGCCATGGGATGTTGTCACATGAAGTTGTAAGGCTGAGTTTGCTATAACCATCTTAAAAACATGGATAGAAAGACAAGAGAATCACAGAGAAATGGATCATGTTGAATTAGCTAACCCTTGATACCATCTATTTGTTGTGCAATTTGACAAAAATTGCTCTTTATTTTATTCTAGAATGAGTTGATTTTCTGGTACTTCCAAACAAAATGATTTCGAGAGCAAACAGACAACACATACAATGGGAAAAAATATCCACATGCTACATATCTAATAAAGGGCTGATAACTACAATCTATATAGAACTCAAGAAAATCAGCAAGAAAAAAAATCAAACAACCCTATCAAAAAGTAGGCAATGGACATGAACAGAAACTTTTCCAAAGAAGATAGACTAATGGCTAACAAACATATGACAAAATGCTCAATATCTCTAATCATCAGGGAAATGCAAATCAAAACCACAATGAGATATCATTTGCCTCCAGTGAGAATGGCTTTCGTGAAAAATGTCCCAAAAAATAAATGTTGGCATGGATGTGGAGAGATAGGAAAACTCATACACACACTGCTGGTGGGACTGTAAACTAGTACAAACTCTGTGGAAAATAATATGGAGGAGACTCAAACAACTACACGTAAAACTACCATTTAACTCAGCAATCTCATCATTGGGTATCTACCCAAAGGAACAAAAGACACTCTAAAAAAATACATCTTTACTAGAATGCTTATAGCAGCACAATTCATGATTGCAAAGATTTGGAAAAAACCCAAGTGCCCATCAATACCTGAGTGAATTAATAATATGTGGTATATGTATACCATGGTGTACTACTCAACCACACACACACACACAAAAATATGGTGAGCTACCACCTATTGTACTACCATGGATAGAGCTGGAGCTCATTTTACTAAGTATCACAAGAATGGAAAAACAAGCACCACATGTACTCACAATTGAATTGGTATTAACTGACAAACACTTAAGTGCACATATAGTAATAACATTCAGTGTCTGTTGGGCAGATGGGAGGAGGCAGGAAAGGATGGGTATATACACACCTAATGGGTGCGATGCAGACCATCTGGGGAATGGACACGCTTGAAGCTCCAATTTGGGTGGGGCAAAGTCAATATATGTACCCTAAGCCTTTGTACCCCTGTAAGATGTTGAAATAAAAGAAATTAAAAAGCAACAAAACAATTAATGGTGAATTAATAAATAATCAGTTAGTTTAATGAATTGTGTTTGTTAAAACACACAATCAGGATATGCTTGCCTTTGTTTTTCCTGACTGAAGCGGCTTCCCCAGCCTGTGTTTGTCAGAAGCATGTATAAGCAAATATACTAGCTACAGTCACCTGTGGAAGGGATAGAAATCAGGGCAAGCAGAGATGGGAATCCTGGGAAGGAAGAGGCTGGGGAAGGAGATACACAGGGGAGTAGAAGCTGGGAAAAGCTCCTGTGCATAACAGAGAATTAGAAGGCTATGATGTGCCCAAGGCTGGACACATGCTCAGAGAAGACCTGAAAAGACCCTAAGCTTTCACTTCTGGCTGACTTTAGGTTCTCTGCAAGCAGGAAGTGAGGAATAAGGTAGAATTACAAATGGCCTGGCTAAATGTTGAAGGAGTGCCCAACACAGAGCCAATATGCAAAAACTCGGAGAATAATTTCATTTTTGTTTCTTTTCTTTTCTTTTTTTTTCCTTAGCTCCAGGTATTTAGGGATGTCTCTGTCAAATCAGCAGCTGACCGCTAAGCTAACAAAGCAGAGACTCTGATGGGTGCACATGACAAAGAATATAGTCTTTACATGTACAGGATGCAGTGAACAGAGGAGTATCTGCATCCACCCTCCAGCTGCCACAATGATCAGCATTTTGCCATTTTTTGTTTTCTTCATCCCTCTGTCCACTGTCCACCCTCCACTCAATTTTACTATTATTTTTTTACAGTTTCTTGCACACATTTTAACTATTCAATTTTGACGAGTGAATATGCTTCTGTAATCCACATCCCTATCATGATATAGAGCTTTTCTATCTTCTTGGAAAGTTTCCTCATGGCCTTCCCAGGCAATTCCCTAGGATTTTTTTTATACATCCCATTCTCTAATCTCTTACTTTTCCTCCCCACCTCTCCTGAGACTGGTAATCACTGCTTTAAGCAGCCCCTGTTATTGGTGAGAACGTGAGAGGCCCCTTCTGTATCTGCCTGCCCAACCCACTGTTCCAAATAACAAGTAAATACTCATGAAGGTTTTGGGAAGAAAGGCCAAAGGTAACTAGTGCCTCTAACAGATGTGGAGGTTTCCAAATTATGTCATTGTAGAGTGTGGTTGATCATAGTGGTGGTGGTGGCAGCAGCAACAGCAGCAGCATGGGACTTCTGAATGAGGAGCCTTGAAGGAACGTTTGGCAGGAGCTATTAGAATGGTTGAATTCCCCCCAAGCCTGTGCATATGCCAATCCCTTGTCCTGTATTGCCTTAGCTTATCTGGTTGCTTCTTATACGTTTTTTAAGACTCAGCTCAGCATTCCCCCAGCCTCCTGATTAGCCCAGATGTCCTCCTTTTTGCTTCTAATATGCTTTTCTAATAGAATGCCACATCTTATTAAAACTGTGAAAGTGTTAGTGCCCTGGAATAAATGTAAGCTTTTTGAAGTCAGCATCAGGGCCTTATCTACCTTTGAATTTTTAGCCTCTACCTTGCCTGTATGTAGTAGCCACAGAATATATATGTTTTAAGAAGAGATTCATATTACAAACATGGCTATTCACCTTACACCTCCACCCATGGGCCATTCTGACTCGGGTGGGGCAAAGGCAATATATGTAATCTAAACATTTGTACCCCCATAATACACTGAAATAAACAAAAAACATCATTTTAACCAAAACAAAGCACCTTAATTCCTTTCGTTCTTTCCAAAGTTGCAAATAATTTCAGTGAAACATATTTTACATGTTTAATGCAATACAGATGCTCCTTAATGTACATTAGGTTTATGTCTTTATAAACCTATTGTAAGGTGAAAATATCATTATGTCAAAAAATGTATTTAATATACCTAACCTACTGAACATAGTGTAGCCCAGTCTATCTTAAATGTGCTCAGAACATGTACATTAGCCTGCAGTTGTGCAAAATTATCTAACATAAATCCTATTTTGTAATAAAGTATTGAATATTTCATGTAATTTATTGAAGACTGTGCTGACAGTAAAGAACAGAATAGTTGTATTCTTCTGAATGGTTATCACTTTTGCACCACCATAAAGTTGAAACATCACAAGTTGAATCATTGTAAGTTGTGGACCATCTGCGCATATATGTGTGTGTGTATATCTATGTTTGTGTGTATTTGTGTGTATATATATGAAATTATAAGGAAGTTAAATTTCTTGTCCTCTCAATACAAGCACTGTTAACATTTTGGTGCTTAGCCTTCCAAGATGTAAAATGTTGCATAAATAGATATACACATTTACAGTTTTATACAAAGAGAAACATGTTCTGTGTGCTCTTTTTCTGCTTTTTCACTTAACACTATCTAGTTTGTATGGCTGATTACATATAAATATAATGTATATTTAGGTATATACATACATATGTATATATACCTGTGTGTGTGTATATATACATATATAAAATGCTAGGATAAATGCTCTTCTTTATAGCCCTGAAACTTTCTTGATTAAACCTGGGCATATTTTTAAAATTAGGATTCTTGTTTCAAAGGACCATAGCCTTTTAGCACTAACAGCCAACTATTTTCCAGCATGCCAGGGTTGATTTTCATTCCCACAAATGGTACTTTGAATGTCCAGGCTGTAAAATCTCATCAACACTAGATTTTTGTGAATATTTTATATAATATTTCATAAGATATAAAAATTCTAATTTAGTTATGTTGGTTAATTTATTGTTACTCCCTTCAGGCACTATGAAAAAATTTAAGTACATGAAAAGCTAAGAAAGAGGTTTTTTATAGTTTTTGTTTTAGGAAGTTCTTTAGAGAAGTTTGTGATACTTGATTTTTAAAAATTTACTCAAAGACTCCTTAAAAGTCTTTTTGATGAAATAGGACACAAATAATTGTCACATTAATGTAAAATATAAGTATATAAAATATAAATAAGTATATAAAATATAAGTATATAAAATTAGAACCTCTACAAGCAATCCTGTCAGCATTAAGAATTTTAAACAATTTTAAAAAGTGACATTAAAAACATAAATGTTATAAACAAGTATTCAGTTAAAGAATAATTGTAATATTTGATATTTTAACTGCTGAATAAAATTATCCAAATACTTTGATATCTATATTTATTAAAGTAGAATAAATATGTCTAAATAAATGTGAAGAAAACTTCAAATTTCAGGTGTGATATATTTTTTTCTATACTATTACTTGTTACGTATGAGTAAGAAATTTGAATAGAAAAATTTGCCTTAACCATATCACTTCTTTTCTTTCACCTGCAAAATTATTCCATCAAAAAATGGTTTAATTTTTCTTGTTGATTTTCCTGAGTTCTAAATAGATTCTAGTTATCAGTGCCTTATTGGATGCGTAGCATGAGAAAATTTTCTCCCATTCTGTAGGTTGTCTGTTTGCTGTCATGACAGTTTCTTTGGCTGTGCAGAAGCTTTTTAGTTTGATCAGGTCCCATTTATTTATATTTGTTGTTGCTGTGATTGTCTTTGAAGTCTTCTTCATAAATTCTTTGCCTAGGCCAATGTCTAGAAGAGTATTTCTAAAGTTTTCCTCTAGAATTCTAATAGTTTCATACCTTAGGTTTAAGTCTGTTACCCAGCATGAGTTGATATTTCTGAGAGGTGTAAGGTGTCGGTCCTGTTTCAGTCTTCTGCATGTGGCTATCCAGTTTTCCCAGCACTATTTATTGAATAAGGATTCTTTTCCCCAGTGTATGTTTCTGTCTGCTTTGTCGAAGATTAGATGGCTATATGAGGATGGTTTTATATCTGCGTTCTCAGTTCTGTTACATTGGTCAATGTCCCTATTCTTATGCCAATTTCAAGGTGATTTAATTACTACAGCCTTGTAGTATAGTTTGAAATCTGGCAAATTGATACCTCCCATTTTGTTTTTATTGCCTAGAATTGCTTTTGCTATATGGGGTCTTCTCTGGTTCCATATGAAGCATAAAATTATTTTTTCTAAACAACCCCATCAAAAAGTGGACAAATGACATGAACAGAAACTTTTCAAAAGAAGACAGAATTATGGCCAACAAACATACGAAAAAATGCTCAACATCTCTAATCATCAGAGAAATGCAAATCAAAACTGCAATGAGATATCATCTGTCTCTATTGAGAATGGCCTTTATCAAAAAGTACCAAAACAATAAATGTTGGCATGGATGCAAAGAGGTAGAAACACTCTTACACTGCTGGTGGGACGGCAAACTAGTGCAACCTCTGTGGAAAGCAACATGGAGATACCTTAAAGCGATACAAGTAGATCTACCATTTGATCCAGCAATCCCACTACTAGGCATCTGCCCAAAAGAACAAAAGACGTTCTATAAAAATGACACCTGCATTTGAATGTTTATAGCAGCACAATTCACAATTGCAAAGTTGTGGAAACAACCCAAGTGCCCATCAATACATGAGTGGATTAATAAAATGTGGTATATGTATACCATGGAGTACTATTCAGCTATACAATGGTGATATAGCACCTCTTGTATTTTCCTGGATAGGGCTGAAACCCATTCTGCTAAGTGAAGTATCCCAAGAATGAAAAAGTAAGCACCACATGTATTCACCATAAAATTGGTTTCACTGATCAACACCTAAGTGGACATATAGGAATAACATTTATCGGGTGTCGGGCAGATGGGAGGGGGAGGAGGGGATGGATATATACATACATAATGTGTACTGTGCACACCATCTGGGGAATTGTCTTGCTTGAAGCTATGACTTGAGAGGGGAAGAGGGAAAGGGCAATGTATGTAACCTTAACATTTGTACCCCCATAATATGCTGAAATTAAAAATAATTGTTTAAAGGTCAATTTTCATGTTTGAAAGCATTTTGTAAATCATCGCATAATATATTTTCATATTTGATTATATTGTTTTAACTGTGTAAATATTCTTTAAATCTATGATGTTCTTTAGTGTTGATTATGATACAAAACAAATTTATCTGCATACTAGGCTCCTGTTAATTATTCACTTTGAAAAACTTAGATGAATTCTATCTCCTCTGAATTTTAATTCTTGATGTAAAGATTATGGAATCTCAGATGGAAAATGAGTCAATGTCTGGTTATATTTTGGATATCATGATTTGATCACCCATCTAAATAACAATGTGTATTAACTTTTCTTCATATTGCATACATGTATAATACTGTGATCACTAATGTCTGAAAAGGCGAGTTTCCAGTAATGCCTTTGTGAAATTGTCAGTCTCACCATGCGTAGGTATTTTCTTTCTAAGCCTTTCTTGCTTTTCTGCTATCATTAAGTGTCTTCTAAGAGATAAACAAATAGGAGAAACTAGAAAAGAACCTTAGTCTAATTAAGTAACTAGCTTCCCTATCTCATAAGAATTTTTGTCTCTAAATAGCTCTCATTTCCATTCATTTTTCAAGATATTTTTCTTTCTTCCCTTTCCAACACCAGACTTTGCTCTGTTTGTTTTCTCTACCTTTACGCAGAGACACCTACAATAAAGAAAACAAAAATAACTATGACATATTCAATACATCTGCAAATTTTTCTTTGCTACAGAAAAGAATGTTTTATCTGTTTATAAAGAAAAAAAACAATAAAAATATGAACCAAGAAAGCACAGAAGGTAGTAACCACATTTAGATGTTTATCATGGAATCATCTTTATAATCCATCTGTTACAGTTCCACAGAGAAAATTATGAATAATTGTGAAGTTTCTCCTCATTTTATAGATTTGGGCTTTTAAGACATACAGCACAAATTTTCTTTCTTTTGGTTTTTGGTTAAGTGGCCACAAGGTAGATGATGGAGGCTTGTGGGACATACAGATACTCCTCCTATAGCTTTTTTGATGTAAATATTATGGTATATTTTCTATTCATTTAGTATTTTTAAAAGTATGCTTCATTAAAAACATAAGAATTACATTGAAAATACACAGGAAAAAATAATGAATTTTAAAAAGTTCTAGTCTTCAAGTATTCTTATCCTTTTTAAATGTAAGCCTAGTTTTATTTCAGTTATGTGACCCTGGTGATATCATAAATTTTAAACTTGAAAAATTGATCTCCATTGGGAATTGCCTATGTATTAGCTTTTCTAGAGGCCAGAATGTTTTGTTTTAGCCATGATGATGGCAGCAAATTGGGTCTCAGGGTACTGCAGCCTCTGATATGGTTTTACTTGTAATTGAAGTTGGCTTTGATGAGGACTCAGCTTAGATGCTGGACTGGACAGCCAGGAGGTGGACTTGAGGCTTAACTAGGCAAAGAGAGAAGGAAATTGGGCAAATTATTAACAATTTTGAACTGTGGGTTGTTATGAATAGGAGCTTCAATACAATCAGCAATCCTGAGATGGAGAAATGAGGAAGGCTGGGCTGAGTATTTACTTTGTTCAACTTGGTAATTAAATTAGGGAAGTTTTAAGTAAACAACTTCCAGCTCTTTTGCCCTCTAACTAACTCAGGGCCTTTCTGGGACATGGGCCTGGTGGAAAAGTGTGCTGATGCTATGGTTTTTCATCTGTTTACATCCTCCACTATTTCCTTCCTCAGTGTTTCGTAGTTCTCCCTGTAGAGGTCTTTCACATACTTAGATAAGTATATTCCTAGGTATTTTATTTTCTTTGTTGCTATTGTGAAGCAACAAAGAAAGGGTATTGCTATTGTGAAGGGTATTGAGTCTTTGATTTGGTTCTCAGTTTGACTGCTCTTGGCCTATATGAATGCTACTGATTTGTGTACACTGATTTTGTAACATGAGACTTTGCTGAATTTGTTTATCAATTCCTGAAACAGCATCCACACCTCTCACCTCTCACCTCTCACAAAAATCAACTCACAATATATAAAAACTTAAACCTAAGGCATGAAATCATAAGAATTCTAGAAGAAAATGTTGGAAAAACTCTTATAGACATTGGCATAGGCAAATAATTTATGAGGAAGACCCCAAAGGCAATCACAGCAACAACAAAAATAAATATATATGACTTGGTCAAATTAAAAAGCTTTTGCACAGCCAAGGAAACTATCATGAGAGCAAATAGACAACTTACAGAATGGAAGAAAATACTTGTATGCTACACATCAAATAAAGGGCAAATAACTAGAATCTATATAGAACTCAGGAAAATCAACAAGAAAAAAATCGAACAACCCCATTAAAAAATGGCAAAGGCCATGAACAGAAACTTTTCAAAAGAAGATAGACTAATGGCCAACAAAAATATGAAAAAAATGCTCAACATCTGTAATCATCAGGGAAACACAAATCAAAACAACAATGAGATAACACTTAACTCCAGTAAGAATGGATTTTATCAAGAAGTCCCAAAATAATAAATGTTGGTGTGGATGAGGAGAGATAGGAACACTCATATACTGCTAATGGGACTGCAAACTAGTACAACTTCTATGGAAAGTAATATGGAGATAACTCAGAGAGCTACAAGTAGAACTACCACTTGATTCAGCAGTCCCATTATTGGGCATCTACCCAGTAGAAAAAAAGACATTCTATAAAAATAGACACCTGCATTGGAATGCTTATAGCAGCACAATTCACAATTGCAAAGATGTGGAAACAAACCAAGTGCCCATCAATACATGACTGGATTAATAAAATGTGGTATATGCATACCATGGCACTTTACTCAGCCACAAAACACAATGGTGATATAGCACCTCCTGTATTATACTGGATAGAGTTGGAGCCCATTCTACTAAGTGAAGTATCACAAGAATAGAAAAACAAGTACCGCATGTACTCACCATCAAATTGGTAATAACTGATCAACACTTATGTGCACATATGGTAGTAACATTCATTGGGTGTCAGGCATGATGGGTATATTCACACCTAATGAATGTGGTGCACACTGTCTGAGGGATGGACATGCTTATAGCTCTGACTCAGATGGGACAAAGGCAATATGTGTAACATAAACATCTGTACCCCAGTAATATCCTGGGGGAAAAAGAGTGCTGATAGCAATCAGAAATATCCATCCTGAGTGTAAGAGACAATCACTTGGGCCAAGTGATGTACTTTTCCTTTTGTGATGTGGAGTGTGATTTCTTTTCACTCTCTGTCCCTCCATGAATGAGTGTTGGTCAGAAGACAAATTGTTTAGACTTGAGGATGGAAAGAGATTCTAGCAGAAGTGCAAGATGAATTGAGAGCCAGATTAGTGTCTCTCTATGTACCAGGGGAGGAGAAAGCTGTGGAAGGCAGAAGAAGAAGAACCAAGAGGCCAGATAACCCCATTGTTTCTTCTACCTTATGAGGGTGAAATAGCCAGAAACACATACCCATAATTAATCAGAGGCTTTTTAGAGAGTAAGACTTATAATAGATATCTCAGATGAAGTCCTTCTTTAGTATTACAGCACCTGAGGACAGATTTTCACCATCAGTAATTAATCATTTATTCAACAAATATTAAATTCAATGTATAGTCCTAAACTATGCAGGCAATTAAAAAGAAAAAAAAAAGATTGAAGGGCATTACTTCTGCCTCAGAGGACATTAAAATTCTAGTTGCTAACTGTAAGAAATGGGAATCCCATGCCATGTACCTGGGCTCCACTTGTAAATGGGACTCTGCTTTTGATATGTTCTTTTGTTCTTTTTCTGGTAATCCTATCATTTGGCTTACTCTGTACCCCTGCCATGGCTCTCCCTCCTTCCTTATCATAACTACTTGCCAAGGCCTTTGATTGTTTCTTTTGAAATGTTTGGTTACTTGACAGCTACAGTAAAATGTGGTTTGGGCCATAAGACTCTGAGGCTAAGTGATGGCTGAAGCTGTCTTGAAACTCAAAGATCTTTTGGGGAAGGAATTTAGTAGCCAAACTACTAAATTTAAGTTTTTTGTCTCTCATACATATGGGGCTGAATATATTGTTTAATTTCTACAACAATGATATTTTAATAGCTATTCATGCAAATCAGTTCTGGTGAAAGCCTGTTATCCTACTCCAATAAAAAGTATACATTTCTTACTTAAGTTTAGTGTAAGTATAAATTCCATATGGTATGCAAAACTATCTTTATGTATTGCTGATATAGAATATACCATATTGTGTGAGTTTTAGGACAGTCCAGGTAACATTTTCAGGCAAATTATTCTTTCATTTCTGTTTATAGGACTTGAAAACTCTTCAGTTTCCATCCACTAGCTAGATCACAAACTGAATTTTACATGCCTAAATTTATTTTTCTCTATATAAAATTATCTGAACACTTTGTCAAAGCTCTCCCAGACTAAAAACCTATGGATTTGTGAAAATTTAAGGAAAATAGTAATTTAAAAATTGTATTAAAAACCAGAATCATAGACTGAGGGAGAATGTATATTCCAGGTGTACACAATAGATATATTTCTTTTTCTGTGTATTAATTTTTCAGAATTAAAAATAATCACTCAGTCACTCAATGGATTTTTCCATTTAATAGTGTTTTAAATAATGAGTTTAGTTAGTAAAAGGGCACATGTTATCATCCATAGTTTACCAGAATATATCAATCCTGGAAAATTTCTTCAGCTTCATAATCAACCAAATTTTGAGATTTAAATAAGGGTTAATCTGGTATGTGTTCATCCAGATTGATAAATCTCGACATTTGAACTGTGTAATTCAAACATAGGATAATCTGAGAAAGATGGGTAATTTCTGATATCTCAAGAGAACATGCATTATTTCCAAGGGATTTAACATTGAAATTAAAATCCAACTGACTATCTTAATGGATATTTTTTTCAGAAGAAGGCCAAATATTTCAGACCCTAACAGTGCCCTTCAAGTTGTTTGTAACTAATAATTGGTAAATCTATGGTTTAAATACAATGGGATTCCACAAAATTCTCTCTTTCTCCTATCAGTCTTTGTGAGTGAAAATGGTTTTAACGAGGTATGTGGCTAATTGGATTTTTTATTAGCAAAGGTCCTCTTGTTACTTGGTGATCAGTGTGTCCAAAAACAGTAACCCATTGGCTTCTTGTCGATTTTGGTTCTTTTTTTAGAGACAATTTTAAACTTGGAGATTTTGGCCTTGATTTACACATGTGACACATTTATAAAATAATCATGCCTTGGCATATTTTTTGATAACTAAACTAAATACCCAAGCCATTTATGATTTTTATAATTGTCAATAATGGCACTCAAATATAGTACTAGATAAGAAATGCCCAACATTACATTTATTTCTGGGACCCTTGAAAATTCTTTCAATCTACATATTTAATTTATCCCTGCATAATTACCTATAATTATCATTATTATTCCTGATAGGTAAAAACATTTGTGTGGTTAACAGTTATAAAATGCATTGTAAAAGAAAATATGCTTAAGTAGAAATAGTATTCTGTAAATATTACCCTAATTAGGACTACTGATTTTTTCCAAGGATTGAAGATTCCTAAATCTATCTTTATCTTTCAACTTTGGTTTATAAAAACATCTCATTATAATGAGCCAAAGGCCTATTTGATCATTAATGAGCTAATTTTAACACTTCCATATAATTGCTTATGACACAGCTAATTTGTAATAGGATTTTGAAGTGCAAATTGCGTAGTTCTGCTTAAATATTTAGAGTAAAATATGGACACTATCTATTCGCACTCTATATACACAACTAACACCACTTTGTCCCTAGAAGAAAGGTTTAATTTTGCAGGTCTCATCCACAAAATGAGGTATTAATAAGCTATATCTTTATTCTCACTTTTAAGTGATTTATTTTTAATCATAGTACAATACCACTATAGTTTGCATGGAAATAAAAAACATACCTCATGATGATAAACAGATTCCTGAAAGAGGTAATTTTACCTTCAGCCACATACTGTCTTTTACAGTAAGGACAGAAATTCATAAACAATTGTTAAATTATGTAGCCCTCCTTGGAGATGTTTCTAAATTACATTTTTCTTGTTATATAGCTAGTTTTCATGCATTCACAAATGAGATACACTCTAATTATTAATTCAAAAGCATGGTATATCAATACAATACAATAAAATTTATAATATAAGTAGTTTACTTTGGAAAGAATGTGCTGAATGAGTTATCAAAGCAATTTTATTGGTTCCCAGATTTACCATAGAAGAAATAAGACACCCTTATGAAAATTTCCCAGCATTAAGTCCATTTAACATCTATTTATTGTGCCCTTAGGTTCTTCAAATGTTATTGCCAGTAACAAGAGAGTACCTGATAATAAAATCATTCTTCTTTTCTCATATTCTTCTTCTCCTCCTTAAGTGCTCACAGAATACTATCCCCATCTTGAAGGGAACCCTGTCTTTCTGTCTCAGAGATTTTTGTGGGTGTGGAAGGAAGAAAATGTTTGTTAATTTTGCTTCCTATAAGGTAAGATCTCAATGTTTGAAGGACAGTTAACAAACTCTATTTATCTTTATACTAATATCTTGGAATTCCCAGGTGATATCTATTTAGATTTTGAATTATAAAAGAAGATAGCTAACATTTGTTAAGACTGACTATGTTCCAGGAACTTTATTGATGCCATTTCTTTTAATTATCACACCTATTCTTCCAATTAATATTAATTTTTGCATTTGAAAAAAGGTGGGGCAAGAAGCTTTGAAATGTTCACTTACTTGCTGTAGATTTCATAGCTTACCAGAGAAAGAACCATGGTAGAACTCAGGTTTGTGTGATTCCAAAATCACATGCTTTCATAGCTCCAAGCTAAACAGAAAAGACAGAAACTGGTCCCCCCTGCAACCAAGGAAACATAATTTTCCACCAGAAAAATACATTATTTTTAATCTTCAAAGGTAAAATATGTAGCAAACGCTCAAGACTAGACTTATAAGTAGTGACATGGTCAGCAAGGACAGATGTCTACTGACATAGTAATATAGAGTTGCTATGATTCCCAAATCAGATGCACAATGGCATTTAATAAGAGTTCCATGAATCATTAACATCAGGCTCTGAAAACAGAATTATCAAAAGGAAGATTAAGATGTTCTACAACGATCTTATCCAAACAGCAAGAAAACTGTATTAAACAGAAGACTTCATTCTCCAGTCTGGTTAACAATTCTCCTTGTTCAATTAGGTAAAATATGATAATTGAAAAAAAATCATGAAAGTTTTAAATATGTGTTTACTGTGGTTGGCTATTTTTCCTCTTGGAAATAAAAAGGGGAGATATTTTGTCAAAGTATTTTGGTAGTCTTTTTCAATTTCCATTTATGGAGGGTACTGGAATGGGGATAACAGATAAAATAGCAATTTTTCCATTAAAAATTTCAAGTCAAAATCGAGGTAATTTTTAAGAAATTTAAAAAACTGCCTTTACTGAATTCTAATCAATAGATTGACCATTTTTACCCTTTGCTCAATGTAACTCTCTCCTACATACTCCTGTTTTAATTCTAATTGATAAGAATACTGTATAATCAGAGATCACTATTTGGCATCTTGATTTTTCAGTTCTTTGAATTCTTCTACTCTGATATAACTCAGAAACAGTCAAATGGAAGAGATGCATAGGGCAAGGTATAGGAGAAAGAAAGGAGCACAGAGGTTCCATGTTCTCTCTGGCTGAACCACCCTCCCAGCACTTAGATGTGTTCACCAAGCAGAAACTATCCAAGCTCCATCATTTAGAGGATATTATGGAGGTTTTATTACATTGCCATGACTGATTAAGTCATTGGCTATTGGTGATTGACTCAATCTCCAGCCCCTCTTGCCTCTTTAGAGGTGAGGAGGTAGGGGGCTGACAGTTCCAACCTTCTAATCATACTGTGGTCTTTCTGATGACTAGCACCCATCCTGAAGCCAACTAGGAGCCTCCAGCCACCAATCATGTCATTAGCATAAACTCAGGTATGGTTGAAAGAGACTTATTATGAATAACAGAAGATGTCCCTCTCAATCCTATCACTCATGAAATTGCCTTTAGGAACTCTGTGCCATGAACTGGGGAGGAAGACCAAATATACACTTCATATTATATCTCAATGTCATATCACCCTGCCTTGGGCACTCACTCATATAGCACATATTGTAGGTCAGTGGTTGTAACTACTGTGTGCCTTGAAATTGCCTAAACGTGTGTTAAAATAAGAGACAATTGTGTCCTACTCTTGGAGTTTTTTTTTTTTTTTTTTTGAGACAGAGTCTGGCTTTGTTGTCCAGGCTAGAGTGAGTGCTGTGGCATCAGCCTAGCTCACAGCAACCTCAAACTCGTGGGCTCAAGCAATCCTGCTGCCTCAGCCTCCCAAGTAGCTGGGACTACAGGCATGTGCCACCATGCCCGGCTAATTTTTTCTATATATATTAGTTGGCCAATTAATTTCTTTCTATTTATAGTAGAGATGGGGTTTCGCTCTTGCTCAGGCTGGTCTCGAACTCCTGAGCTCAAACGATCCGCCCACCTCGGCCTCCCAGAGAGCTAGGATTACAGGCGTGAGCCACCGCGCCCGGCCAACTCTTGGAGTTTTTGATATGATAGATCTGGAGAGGAGCCTTAGAATGTGCAGTTCTAACAAGTTACCCGACAATGCTGGTGTTGCTGGCCCAGAGACAACATTTTCAGGATCATTAGCCAAAACATTGTCATATGACAGCAATTTTTCTATACTTACAATTTTGTTTACCTCATTCTCTGAGCTTCTCCTTTAATTCCCTTTAATACCCTGACTTTAAAATCTTTCAATGTTTCTGGGACCTCCAAACTATTATCTTCTCAACATTGATTTTTAACATTGACCTTCACCCTTTAATCTCTTGCCTTTTTTCTTACCTAAATTCCATGGTCAGTCATTCCCATGTATTCGCAACCTCCTTGTTTCTTATTCACTTTGTTGAATCAGCTTGGAGAATAATCAACCCTGGTGAGATCCAGATTTCTACCTAATCCTCATCTACACTTGAGCAACTGGATATGTAGAAGAAATTACAGAACCACAGTATTTTATCCCACTTGAAATTTATAACTAAGAATCTCAGTGCTGCCTTTCAATCATATTTCATATGCCTCAGTCGTTTCACTCTAATTTACCTAAATCACAGTTTTGCATCTTCTCCTCTCTCTTAAACCTCCAGCACCTCCTCAGAAATCATCATTCTCTTTTGGTTCCTGCTTCCTTAAAAACATTGAATCAAAGAGAAAAGAGCTTGCATAGACTGCTAAAACTATTTATAGCCACTTTCCCACATTTGTACCCATATACTCTGTCTTCTTACCCATTAGTATGTGTGAACTACTGATCCCATCTATATATTCTCTGATCACCCCTAATTTACCAGTAAAGAAAATGAGACTAGGGGTTAAAGTTAATTTCTCATTATCATTTTAGCTTAGATTCAAACCCAACAAGACCCTTTCTAGAACTGGCATTCAAAATTAGTGTATTTGGAAGGGGAGAGCCTAGTAAAGAACAAGGCTGGAAGCATCCTGGATGAAGCCACCTATTGAGGAAAAGGATGCTTTTACTGCTGTCAACTGAAATTAAGGCAGCTAAAGCAGAAATAATTTGACAAAAGTTTATTGGAAGCCGAATGTGAGGATCAACATGAGAAGACATACCAATAAAGGTAGGAGTGTTCTGGAGTTTGTTACAAGTTGGAAGGCTTTTATAGGAGAGTTTGGAAGAAGGGAGGAGAGGTCCTCATACTAAGAGTTTTTCCTTTTCATTAGAGACTAAAACACAGAAGTTAAAATCATTAGCTACGTACTGCAACATGCAAGCTAAAATATCTACATGCAAGACAATCAGTAAAACTTTGTGATTCAGAAATAAATCAGCATCCTTTTCTATGTTAATGGATCATATATTAATCATTATATCAATGATTTGAGGAACTCATGATAAGATCTTTATTTAGAGACAGGAAGTCACCATGAATCACAAGACCTATCCAAGGTAGGTTAATTTGGAAACCTGCTTACTTTGAAAGTAAACTGCCAAATGTGATCTAGAGGCTATCACTATTATGAACCCCTTGAAGTAGACATTTAGCATTCTCATCTGGATGAATTTTAGTTCATTTTCTCTAGGGAGCTGACTAGGCCTTGTGATTTTAAGGGTCAATGAGCCATTATTCCTCATTTGGAGGTTAAAAAAAGCTTAACACACACATTATCTGCAGAAAGTTCAAAACATATTTTATAGATCAAATGCTTCTCTAGTAATTGTCTGCTATCAGGTCATTTGTAATCTATGTGAGTGATAAGAGAAGAAAAGCCCAGAACTTTTTGAGATGCCTGAAATTAGGGAAAATTTTATAACCACTCAGGGAAGAAAAGAGCTCCAAAAGGGAAAGTTGAGGAAATAGAAAATAACCTTCAAATAAACTTCAAAGATTTTAACTTTTTGATAAAATGTCAATTCTATATAAGAACAGCTTATGTTTGTATGAAAATAACTTGGTCATGAACATCTGTAATGTATTTGGTGATATATTATGAATAAGTATAAAAATACTTTTTTAAAAACTATACTTCCCCAGTTGTGTCTTCTTTTTATTGAGACAGGGTCTCACTCTGTCACCTAGGCTTGAGTACAGTGACGTTATCAGAGCTCACTGTAGACTCAAACTCGTAGGATCATGCCTGCAATCCTAGCACTTTAAGAGGCTGAGGCATGGGCCACAGCAACCAGACCCCAGTTGTTTCTTAAAATATCACACAGGCTTTGACTTTTATTATACTTTGGAAAAGTGTCTGATTTATGTGCAGCTATTATAAAGTCACAGCTCAGAATATCTATTCTGTTCTAGGTTTAATTATCTTAAAATATTTAAGAAAATTGATTAGCAAATGGAAATTTTGAACTTTATGCACTGAGATTTTATTAACTTTTGAAAAAAGGGTACACATAGTAGAAATGACGCTCATTTATGTCATAATATTTCCAACTTTTTATGTTCAGCTACATAATTGTCCCCCTCTTTTAATTATGTAGACATCCTCTAGTTGCCCAGCATTTTTAAACCACCTCTCCTAATCTACAAATCTATTATATTTTCCCAGGGGATGCATTTTCATAGTTCTGCCTTGTTCTGAGTTGCATTTTTCTTTCCATTTTTCTGACTGTCATCCAGACTTTTTTGGCTTTATCAGAGATTTTCACTTTATTGTTTGTCACCTCTTTTTTTTTCTAGATTTTCATAATTTACTGAAGTTATATATGCCTAGGCTTTTGGTTCCTTTACAGATTTGTTTTTAAGACTTCAAACTTTTTCATTTTATTTTTAGTTCATGATACTTGCAAAAGTCTGTACCCTTTTGATTTTCACTTGCTTCATCATCACATTCTTGTGTTTTGTTTTCATTTTAAAATACCAGAAAGTAAAATGTCTCAGCAGCTTGGTAAGTGAAATAGTTTATTTATAATTCAAAAAAAAAACTTACTTTTTGTGAGATATCTGCATATAAGTTAAAAATTTATGTATAAATTACTAAAAATCCTTAAATTTCTGTGGGATTAAATGACATTTTTTATCATTCTATGCAACCATTGGTACAAAATTTTTTATTCCTCTGCTCAAGGGAAATAAACATTTGTTATTATTAGTATCATGCAAATGTTAATGTATTCAATTATACATTATTGAAACACTATTAAACTTAACAAGACATAGAAAAGCATGAAACAACACAAAAAGCATGTAATTTATCTTTATTCATATCAGACATCTTTTCCTCTCCTAATAATAAAGATTAGTGATGTGCAACCAAAGTGACTAGGGGACAGTGGGAGTGTGGGAGGGAGAGAAGCCATGATTTGTAAAACTTGCCCATTTCTGTGGTGTAAATGTTCCCACGTTGGCCAATTTCAAGCTGCCAGAAGTTTGGCAACCAACACAAAAGATTTTTGAAAATTTGATTATCAGCTCTCACAAGCTGGTACAGGCAAGCATAAGGCAGCTCCACCACAAAACTGAAAATGGTTATTAATCTTTACCAGGTCCAGATATCTTTGAACATATGTTGAAATATATGACCCTTTAAAAAACAATTTATATACATATTTGACAAAATGTTGCAGTTCCACTCATGGATTGCTCTATAAGAATCCCCTTCCTATGTGTGCTTGTAACTAAAAGAGTTGAGACTTTACCATGACATAAAAGACAATTCATGGATGACAATTTATAATTTAATCTCAACACTTTGGCTTCAATTTGAGAGCCAGATGTTTAACTACAGCAACAACTGCTTCTTCTTAGAGAAACTTAGGAACTACCCAGGGAAATGCCCGTGGTTGCCAACACTTCTCTTCTTCCTGAACACGCCATGTGAAAAACTACCTTTGTTTCAAGTATCATATGTGATTTTTGTACTTTCAATTGGTAGCAATCTTCTTTGAGGAGGGAAGACTATCCCTTTACCTTCTCAGGGTTCTATAAGCGAATCTATGAAATAAAGTGATAACAGGTCGATTAAAAGGAGAAAAGGCATACGAATTCATTATATGCATGGGGGTACCACAGGAAAGAAAAGTAGATACCAAAAAAAAGGAAAAGAAAACAGTGAGACTTAGGAGCTTATTACCCTCTTCATAGCAAAGACAGGAGGGATATGTAGGCAACTTAGGGAAGAATAAATGATTTGAGGGAAAAATAAATGGGCCCTGAGAAGAATAGGTGATAGTCTGTGACATAGTCAGTCTGGATGTTATGTGGACTTCTAGTGTCCTTTCCTGTGATAGGAGTAGTTAATCTTCCCTGGTTGATGAAACTCTAGGAAGGGAATTGATGACAATTGAGTTCCTTCTGGAGGATTTGTCTTTAGACAAATAAGGGGAGTTTGGAGAAAGCTTCTCCTGCATTTGCTATTTATCAAATGCCTTCCATTCAAAGTAATCAGTATACCAAAGCAGTATATTTTAGAGTGGCATTTTTTGAATTCCATCAGAACTCTTTTCAATCCTATGTTATTTCTATCAGATAGCGTGAATAAAGAATGACTTTTGCTTGTCACTTGTTTGTTTATTGAAAAAGCAAATTTTCTTTTCATATTTTGCTAATTTTGTCAAGCACACAAAAAACTTAAATGAATTCCTGAAATTTTCTGCTCTATTATTATAAAAAAATTTTAGAAGTTGTCCTTGTAAGAATAGCAAAAAGAGAAAAAGATAATTCTCATTGTTATTTCAATGTTTCTTTGCCTATAGTGTATCTAATTAAAAGGCAGAACTCTCCATTTCAGTTTTATGAGCATGACCTGATTAGAAAGTAAATTCTCTATCACATATAATCTTGTGTCAAGAAACTTGTAAAAAAAATACTTTAATTTTATTGCTGATAAGTTTGCAAATTTAAATCTCAACTTACTGTGATGAATTTATTTACTTTGTGCTGACAAGACAGTATTGTGAAGCTTTGTTTTCCAACTCAGTTCTAAATCTGCAGTGTATCAAAGTCTCCTCATTATGCTTTGGATGTTATGGTAGATAAATTGTATCTTCACAAAGATACATTCATTCTGGTATTGAAAGTGCCTACTTAAAATTCTGCACGAATAGTTTTATTGAAAAAATATGTAGACAAGCCATTAATTATACACAGTGACTTGGAACAAATTCTTATAAGAAGCATAGCATGCCTTCCATTAAATATACACATTTTATACAAAGTTACTGAAAGTCTTCCTGAGGTTAAACAATAAATCTTTGAAACTTAATCACTGTGCTCCCCCAAAGGTGATTTTTTTTCCTATGACACACACATAGGACATACAATCAGATCTTAGTCTAGTTTATAAAACTAGGCAGTATTTTTAGTGCATTTTTCTGTTTGTTAAAAATCTAGTTGCTGAAAATAAGTTGTTCAATTATCTTCCTCAATTTCTTTTTGTTTTATTTTGTAATTATTATTCTATTTTGGCTCTTCTTTAGAATTGTGAAATATCTTGAATCAGACAATGCAGAGACTATATAAATGAGTGAGAATGCACCCTGCCATAAGGCTAGATCTGGAAAGTGTCTTGTTATAGATTATACCTTGAATTCTAAGTACCATTTTATTCAAGGCACATGAAGCATTTTACAGCTCATATATTTCACAACAGTACAGAATTTATTCTTTTATTTGGAAAGAGATGGAGCAGATAAATGATCACTTTATTTCTTGTAGAGTTGACTTGGATATTCTAAACTTGTCAATTTATATGGATTAATGAAGACTCTTTACATGTAAAATTCACTTTCCATTTTTCTAATAGTATAAGAGTACAAATAAATAGTAACTAAATATACACAAATAGGTAAAGAAAACTAAAAAAATGACTTTGCAAAAAAAAAACCCTAAACATGCTTTAAAATTCTTAATATCTGAAGACCAAAATGGATTAAAAACAAACATTTCTGAAGGAAAAGGAGCAGAAAAGCTAAAATATATGATAAATAAATTCCTCATTGCTATTAGATACATGACTAGCATGGCATTTCAATAAGTGCTAAATTTTTCTTTAAAATGTCCTAGGATGATAGACTCTAAAAAGAGCTGCTTCTACAGATGTCATTCTTGTGACTGGTATGAAAGAGTTGTTCTCTTCATTTATTAGTGGCTTCAAATGGAAAAAAAATCAGAGATCTAAATCCTTTCCAAGAAGTCTTAGAGAAGTTTGTTGTTGTATATAAAAATATGAGCCATATTTCTGATTCAAATTTTAATTATAAAATTCTCTTTATTCCCTCTTCTGTATAAGAAAATGCACTGGTACTCTGCTGTCCAGACAAGTAAACCTTGTTACTTGCTATCACTTTGGATACTCAAGACCTAGAATATTCACTAGCTGAAAGGCCCAAAGAAGCATCTCAGGACAAAAACAAAAAGTCAGATACACAGAAATAGAGAATAAAAGGTTGGTTACCAGGGGCCAGAGGCAAGGAAATGGAGAGATGTTAGGTTAAAGGATACAAAGTTGCAGATGTGTAGGATGAAGAAGTCTAGGGCACCAATGTACAGCATGAGGACTGCAGGCAATAATAAGGTATTATCTGACATTTTGCTAAAAGTTTTTAGGTGCTCTTGCCACAAAAGAAAAAAAAAAGTAACCGAGATGATGAATATGTTAATTCGCTTGACTATAAAAACCATTTCACTATATATATGTACATAAAACCATCATGTTGTGCACATTAACTTTCTCATTGGGCTAGCATTTTGAATCTATTCTGTTGGCCATTTTGCTCTGCCACTGAATAACAAAATGTAGAGAGATGTGTTAATCATTCACCATACTCTAGTCAGGCGTCCTCAAAGTACGGCCCGCAGGCCACATGCAAGTGTTTTTGCCCATTTGTCTTTTTACTTCAAAATAAGATATGGGCAGTGTGCATAGGAATTTGTTCATAGTTTTTTTTTAAACTATAGTCCGGCCCTCCAATGGTCTTTGGGACAGTGAACTGGGCCCCTGTTTAAAAAGTTTGAGGACTCCTTCATATTAATATTATGGTATATATTGGGGGAGTGGGTAATAGAAAAATGAGATATCCACAACCTTCTACCTTGGTTCTCTTAAAGTTGATCTTATGTGCCATGTAGATAAATTTCCAGTAACACAGAAGAGAGTCCAACTGGTATAAAATTGTTACTCTCCAGATGCCAAATAGTGCCAGCCTTGAACGTGTTCCTGACTTTTGATTCCCAGCCCTAGTCATTTCAAACTCAAATTTCTCTTTTGTTTTTTCTAAGTAAATATACAAATTTTGGCCACACATTATTTAAATTCTCTCCTGGAGTTTTAAACTTCTGTGATACCACATTTGCTTGGCTTCATTTTGCCTCCAAGATCATCCATTGTTCTTCTTTCTAGGCTCTCTTCACTCATCCACCCTTCAATTCTGGTGCTTCCCAGGAGCAAGCCCTCCACACTCTACTCGTACGATCTATCTTCTCTGTAAGTGATTTTACTTACAATCATGGCTTCAATAACACCCATAATTTTATGGCTCTTCCATCTGTACCTAAATTTTCAACATCTCTTTTCAGCTAGAGACCACATGGGACTCCCAACTGAGATGTCCGACAGTATTCATAAACTCAACATGTTCATTACTAAACTCATCTTCACCTCCCCCACACTCTCTGCTCCAACTTACTCCTTCTCCTGCTTTCCATAGGCCAGTTATGGAGATACCACACACCTGACCATCAAAGCCAGAAACACCAGCATCACCTTCACCTCCTTGTCATTCATCTCAACCCCTGCCCTAACTGCATCCATTAAGTTACCAAATCCTCTTGATTTTACCTCTGATATATTTCTCCTCTGTTCATCTTCATATTCCCCACTATTAGTATGTTCCTCCATCATCCCTCACCTGTACTATATCATATATTCTTTAAACTGCTCTTTTTCCTTTATCTAGTTTTACCCCAACACAGTCCATGTTTTTCATACTTCTAATGTCTCTCAAATCTTCAGAATAAAACCAAGACTCTTATTCTGAAATGTAAGATCTTCAGGATTTAAAGAGAGAAGCTGTAATCCTTTGCTTGACATTCAAAACACCTGGGAAATGTATGAAAAACACAGGCTCCCAGGCCATTCCTCCTGAAATTCTGATTTAATTGGTCTGGGATAGAGTCTATGCATAAGTATTTCTAAAACACTCAAGGCATGCAAATCCATAGCAAGAGCTAAGCACTTCTGATTCCAGCCCTTTCTTGCATTTTTTATCTGCCTTCCTCTACTCAGGACAGATGACAACATCCTCCCTCCCTCCCCCCCCTCCCTCCCTCCCTCCCTCCCTCCCTCCCTTCCTTCCTTCCTTCCTTCCTTCCTTCCTTCCTTCCTTCCTTCCTTCCTTCCTTCCTTCCTTCCTTCCTTCCTTCCTCCATTTTAGAGGCAAGGTCTCACTCTGTTGCCTAGACTGGAGTGCAGTGTCTTGATCATAGCTCACTGTAATCTTGAATTCCTGGGCTTAAGCCATCCTCTTGCCTTACTCTCCTGAGTAGTTAGGACTACAGGTGCACACCACCGTGCCCCACTGATTTTTTTTTTTATTCTTTGTAGAGATGGGGTCTCCCTATGTTGCATATGCTGGTCTTGAACTCCTAGCCTCTAATTAACTTTTCTTTAGCCTGCTAAAATCACTTAGGGGCCT
The DNA here is from genome assembly GCA_008750895.1 of Mirza zaza. Lineage (NCBI taxonomy): Eukaryota > Metazoa > Chordata > Mammalia > Primates > Cheirogaleidae > Mirza > Mirza zaza. Next base: position 26,477 of record VSMD01070813.1, read on the forward strand.
ATATATTACTCCTCCACTTGCCCAGCCTCCTATGACTTTGCATACACACTTGATTCTCACCCCAAACACCTTTTCTTCTCAGCTATCCTTCTCGCCTCTAGCCCACTTCACTAAAAGTCTGCTTCAGCTGTACCCCAGACAGCTGAAAAGTTGATGGCACTAACACACCTTCAAATGAGGCTATAGGATGCCCTCAACATTGCTGTCATTTTCAATATTGAATCACGTACACTTTATTGTAATTATGCCGTGTTTGTTCTGTCTCTGATGTTAGGCCGTGGGCTCCTTTAATAAGGGAATGTGTATTATTTTGCTCTGAATTCTTCACTCTATCCCATTACCTGGAACAGAGTGGATACTCTTAAAAAATTTAAAATCAGCTTTAGGGTATTATTATTCAAGATAGGATTTTTGGATCTGATATTATATAAGGTGGGATGTTGTCAAAATAATTCAGAAATCCAACCCTCCTCTTACGACTTCCTCTGAGTCACTGTAGTCTGCCAGAGACTGTTAACTGGTCTACCTTCTTTTAGACTCTTGTCCCTCTGTAGTCTTTTCTTGACACTGGACAGAGTGATCTTTGAAAATGAATCATTCCAGTGATTTCCCATCAGGATGGTAAGGCTCTATGTTGACCACTTTCTCAGGTGATTCCCCTTGCTCACACAGCAGCCTTTTGATTCTTCTTATACACATCGTGTGTATTGGCCTCTTGACATTCTTTCCCTATACTTTGCATTATTCTCTCTCCTATGCCCTGTTGGCTTCACTTTATGATCTAATCACCTGGGCTCCTTTGCCCTGTGGCTTTCTCTTGAGTTCAGCAAATAGGAGGTCAGGGCAAGAGACTGGAGGACTGAGCCAGAAGGAGCCTGCGGTACTTGTTCCACTGTTCTTCCTCCCCGCCCCCCACCATCCTGGCATAACCTGTTTCTCTATCGTTAGCTCCCAGTGGGAACTCTTCTTTTAAGCCATTAGCTCTCACCAGGTTTCATTGACACTGTTTTTCCTTTTTGACACTTTAGATTTAAGAATGTTAAAGGTTTCCCACTGTTTCCAATCCCTGGTGGTCCCTTAGGAAGCCTTGTTCATTCCTTTAACTCAGTTCACATTTCTGCAAAATATTCTTTTCATGAGATTAAGTTAACCCCTTTTTTTGTGTGCCACCTGCTTCCTGCCAGCAGGTTGATTGCTATACATATGAAGCAGAGTGCTTTTATCCAAGGCTTTTATACTTGCTGTTTAAGGTCTCCCCTAAGTGCTATTCTTAAATATATGAATGGCTCATTCATTCACATCATTTACGTCTCTGTTGCAATTAAACCTACTTGGGAAGAGCATCTCATGGAAAATTGCCTCATATCTTCAACCGCATTCACTTTATCTCTATCCTGGCTCTATTTTCTCCATAGTATGTCTCACTACATTAAATTATTTTATGTTTTTTTTTTGCTTATTTGCTCATTCATTCATTCATTTATTTCCACTCTAGAATGTAAGTTCCTTGAGAACAATGCTCATCCCCATAAATAGGTGCTGAATAAGTTCTTTAAAATTTCTTTTTATTAAATGAATAAATGTTACACTTATTACTAAAATTTCAGGAGTTGGTTGAGCTCTCACTGGTTAGATTAACAAGTCCTTTGCTTATTTTTATTTCTACTATGCTCACCAGAAATTATTTCATTGAGAAGAGTTACATGTTAATACTTTGATTTGAAGCAAACAATTAATGTTCATGTAATATCAATTATCTATAGCTCTATTTTTCTCAAAGTCTATTTAAATTTATTTCATTAGGCTTCACAGGATTTGAATGTCTTTAACTTCTAGAGCCTGTCCTTGAGAGGAGATCAGCATTGCTTCTTTAAAGGATTAGAAAAAAGATTAGGCACATGGAAATACAGTGATTTATATCATGTGCTTGGTATGCCTAATCATTCCTTTCCTTTAGGACTCTTTAACCTCTGCTTCCTTAGTATTACACTTTTACTTCTTCCTTCTACGTGGTACTGTGCTCTTATTTTTCCAAATGAACACTGAGCCATGTTCCTTGCTATCTGAGGATGCTATTAATTTGTACTTACAGTCATCTTTTACAAAACTCTGGTCTTAACTTCCTGATTAATTCAGAGTCACTCACTCCTAGGCACTTTCGACAATACCTAGTGAGTGGCTGACCTTTTAAACTTTATCCATAGACTATTGCTCTTGCCAATTTCCCAGGCTATCTCTGTGTTTACTTTAACAGCCTGAAACACACAAAACCTAACTCTGTACATACTGAGCAAGTTAAGTCCATTTTACTACTTGCTAGCAGCACTGCTGTTGCTTTGATTTTTGTGTTTGGTTACTTGGATTTTGTGTGCTTTTTAAATTGTTTATAGCTTTTTTCTCACTTGAGCATCAACTTTTAATCAAAGATTTTTCTTGTTTTTCCTTAACATAGTGCCCATTCTAGTTGTCTTTCTTTTCTTTTTAGATTCTCACTATTTATATCTAAGTGTTGGTCACCAACTTCCTTTCCTAGTACAATAATGATAAGAATGAATAATACTTTAGTAAGTATCTAATGTGTATTATGCAGTATCCTAAGCATTTTACATGCTATTTTAAACTCAAAAAAAAAAAAGCTTAAAACTTTTCTAACTACCCTAGTCCAATGTGATTGGCCTAGACTCTTAATTAGCCTTCAGAAAATATTGTCTAAAATTTGTCACCTGCAAAATGAAACTATAAAAAAAATCAGATCTGATGTTTGAAATCACAGTAATTATTTATAATATCCTTGAGATTCAATAATCTCATAGCTCAGTTACTACCCTTTTTACCCACATGGGTATTATATCTCTCTACCAAGTTAGCCCCATGCTATGTCTAAACTATTTAGTCAAGAACGTGTGGCTATAGCTTAAATTTTTTACTTTCAATCTTTCAGTTAGTAAAATAGTTTTCCCACTTTGACACTTTAAAAACATATCATTCTCAAATTTATTAACTTGCCTATTATATCAAATTTAAATATATTCTTTTATTTTTTAAAGACTACCTCCAAGTGGCAATCCTGTGGCTATTACCCTAAAACAGACTCCAATTGAGGAACCCTCGGAAGTAATTCTTTTCCAGCCATCTATGGCTCGCTTCTCTCAATGATTAGATGCCTGTGACACTTCTTTTACCCATGAATTTCCTCTGCATAACCAATGTCCTCCCAACAATTTTTAAACTATGTTCTCTTACTTATTATACCCATTCCAACTATCCATTGTATCTTCATCTCACAGCATTTAAGTAGCAAAATTGGCCATAGGCTGTAGAATGAATTCATTAGGATTCTATATAATTATTCCAATCATGAAATCATACAACCTTTTAACAATGGAACTAAAAGGCCCTTAGAGGTCATTCAGTCTAAAAGAGGGGCATTTGTGAAAGGTAATCTTCTTGAGTCCTATCACACAAAGAATACACAACCTTACCAAATATAATTGTTACTAATATTCTTTATGAAATGGCTTTCAGACTTTGAGATTAAATTGGCTTTTCTGAAATATATGGATCTCTGGAAAAGACACAAAATTTATAATCTCTTTGGGCAGCCTTTAAATATGCAAGAATCAATTTCTTATCTTCTTTGAAGGAAACTTGGAATATCCTAAGGTTTTTTGCATGTTTTATGAAGTGTAAAGCACTCATCATTTTTTACTTTATTTTTAACACTCACCATATTTTGAAGTTATTCTTGAAGCTCTGCATTGTGTCAGCATCTCCCTTGAAATGAGAGGCCTATGAAATAATCATAATATACTGCTTGTGGTCCGATAATATAGTAGGTTTTCGATCACTTCTATAATGTAATTTTTTATCAATCTTACAGTTTATCTTATATGTATTAAGTATTATTAGCAGAAATTTAGCTTATAGTGAATTAATTCATTCTGATCTTGGCAAAATAAAACACTTTTGAGTTTTCCATCTATATTCATTTATTCTTTAATCCATGAATCCACCTAACATTTGTAAATAGACAACTTTTGGGTGATAAGCACTATTATAATTGCTAAGGATTCTGAAAAAATATGAAATCATACATTTATTACAGAGAAAGAGAATAAGACGAATGAACCAAACTTATACAACATGGTAACATGTGTTTTAAGTTTGGGTATCTTAAAAAATACATTTCATAAACCTAAAGCTAGAACTTGATACCTGCTTCTACTAAATTTGGTTTTATATAATTAGGCATATTATTTTTAAGTCTGGTATTCAGTAAACCAACATATGTTTGCAGTCCGTATCTTTGGCCATACCATTGATGAAAATACTGAATAAGCATAGTCTAAAGAAAGTGGAATCCTGAACTTGCTACTAGAAACCTCTCTCCAAGATGAAAAAGGAATAAAAGCAAGATATTTAAGACATATATCACCAATAAGACAGATGAAATCAATGTAACCTCGAAATTCTTCTTCTTCTATTGCCTACCTAATATTATTATTTTGCACAAAATAAAAATATTCTTTTTAGGAACAGTATTTACCAAATTTTCTTTTTTTATGTCTATTGTGGTATAATTATGCCACCTCTCTCCAATCTCTCTCCATTGACTGCCTAATAGTCAATGCTATCTAGTATACTGTTTAGGAATATAGACTGTGCCACACTGTATGGAAACAAAAATTTCCTCTGCCACTTAAAATCTGGTCACATTACTTAACCTTTCTGTGCCTCAGCCTTATACAAAGTCCTACCTCCTGTGGTTGTTGTGAGAATGAAATCAATGTATACCTGCAAAGCACTTAGTATTTAAATGCAACTTAATTATAGTAATAATTACTACTATTACTATGATTATGCTTATTATCTCATTAACTTCATCAATGAAAGCAAAGCATAGAAGTTGAATTAGAAAAGGCTCGAATGGTGTTGAAGTTTGGTCCGGAGTCATGACAATTCCTTTTACAAGAGAGATCCAAAAATAGAATCTGTGTTCTCAAAATCCATTTCCAATGCAGAGAGATATAATAGCTGGAAATGACATAGAATTATCCAGCTAGTCAGGTGAGTTTTCTTCTAAATCCATAGCTTGTAAACAACCAAAAAAAAATAATAATAACACTTTTCTTTGGGCAAGTATCTATTTTTGAAGTTAAACAAATCTGGGTGCAAATCTTTTGAGTTTTGAGGTGATCATAGTGGTACTTAGTCTTTCTCTCAGGTTAACACATGATTATTTCAGTTCATAAGATTAAAATTAATGTCTGGAAATACAAAGAATTGTATTTTGTAGTAGCTCAAAAACGAATCTTCTCTAATATGGAGTGAATAATTGTATACCCAGTCCTCTGTATAATTCCTCTTTTGAGTAACGTATCTCAGAGTTTGCTTCCTTTTTCTTTTCAGTCTACACTAAAATTCAAACCACTGTCACTGGGTCATACATAATCACTCAAACTAAAAAGCTATCTAAAGTAATTTTCTATAACTAAGCTGCCTTTGGGAACTATATAATTGGTCTGCTTCACAAGACAGTCAAATGAATGCAAATGTGTTTAGTGCTCATGACTTTCTTCCAGGTAATCCCCAGGGCTCACATTGCCTATTCTTTTTCCCATTGTAAGTAGGCGACTTTATATATTTTCAAACTTTCATTTGTATAATAATAGTGACAAGAGAAATAGATGTTCACCAAAAAGTCAAAGATAATTGTTAGGCTACTATTTTAAATGAAAGTCAAACACAGGACTCTACTGTTTTGGAATACATATAGAAAAATGTTTTGAATAATTCTTTTTTTTTTCCACAGAAAACTTTGAGGGGTCAAATATATTTTCCTCTTCTTAAGTTTCAGTTAAAATATATTTTGCATTCTCTCTGATCTTAGGCTTTTGATGTTGTGTGCAATGAACTGAAGCATTGCATTACAAACAGAAATCTTTATACAATTGACAGCTTGTAGGCCTCTGAGGAATCTATTCAATTTGTGTCATGTCCTGGCTCCCCACAGTATAAAAATTCACACAGAATTGCAGATATCTTAGAAATTGTATCTAAGAAACCAAGGAAAGCATTACGAATTTTTTTCCTTAAAATAAAAAGTAAAAAAAAAAAAAAAAATGGGTTCCTGTATAACTCAAGTAAGAGCAGAAGCCTAAAACCTGGCATTTAGTTGATCCTCAGTGATGATGTGTTTTATGGATCTGCTAACCTAAGATTATATGGCTCTAATTTTAATCAGACATATCAAAACCTACCTTGACTTGATCTAGCCTGTTTGATTCACCTCAAGGGGATGTGAGAAAATCCCATTTGTTGGGGGAGGAAAATCTTCTATTATATATAAGCATCCAGCACTGGTGTCATGTGGGATGGGATGGATTTCCAGTGTGGATAGGAGTGAATAGAACTTTCTGGGTGAATTTTGACCCCTATTTATGGAAGTTACAGAAAGTGAAGACTAGAGAAGCTGGATCTATTACCAAGGTTAAATAATGAACAAAGTGCTATGCATGAAATCAAAATCTTGCCAAAAAAAGAAGGTAAACAGTTAAATACAGTCATAAAATAAAGAGCAGGGAGCAAGCAGCAGGAGGAAGCAACCAAGGAACATTCTGTTTCTGAGCTCTCCAAATTTACTTTGCTTGGTTTCTGACTATGTAATATGCGGTTGAAAAGCATTGTATAAAGATACAGTTTCTACGTGGGCAGCTTTCTTCTCAGGCTGGAGTGATTGCATATCTGCTCCCACCTGCTTGATATCAGCTCTTGCTTGTGCAAACTGTAGAACAGAAAGTGTCCTCAATGCCCAGATGGCTTGAGTGGTTTCTAAACCCTACCTAGATCTACACTCTGACTCCTTTAGATCCTTTGGTCTTTCCCTCCCATGCCTGTGTCCCTCTAGTTTTCCTGATTTATTGCTTGATTAGACATACTACTCTGTCTCAACCTTCATTCATGATATAAGCTCAATTCCTGGTTGCCTGCTTGCCTTTTTCTCCAGCCATATCTTCATCTCTACTCTGTGTATGGGGTCCTGACTCTGCACCATTCAGGTGGTCGCAATTTATCTGCAGCCTCCATAGGCTGATATCTCCATGTATGGCCCACACTTGGCTCTTCACTCATTGGTGGGCCTAATATCTTACTAATTTTGGTTTTATTCTACTATCCAACTAGGAAATAAATAATTAAGCTGCAGACTTGAAATGCATTCACACCTTTAATCAGGGTTTGATCCTTTGGAAAGAAAAATGATCCAATCAAATTTCCTTATAAACATACTAATTATACACATTCTGGTAAACAGATTATATTTGCTGGTGGGAGAATTCTCATTTTGGAAATGCTTTTGGCAAGATACACCTGATCGTCCAGAATTGCCAGTAGCAAACAGACATGTAATCCATGGATTTATGGGACATGATTATCTGAATACAAAATAATTATATTTCATATTAAAAATGATTTCTCCCATGTACATACTCTGACTCCATATGTGTTCTGGAGACCTCATATCTTAATCTGTGCCAGGTACATTCTGATGTGTTACAAAAAGGCCTAGAGAGTTATGCTGGTGGTCTTGCACCTCTATCTTTGTCTCATGGTTATTTCCTTGAAATTATTAGTAAAACTTGCAATGGATACGGTCTCTGATTGCTATGATACTAAATATATAATCTGATCCTTTTTGCATTATTGTACTCACCCAATATCCTTTTGCTATAATTCATTAGTGTCCACAGTTCTAAGGCTGAAAGGCTATTAAAATCTCAAGGATTGAGATATTTTCATCATAAAGTTCTGTCATGATAAAACAAATGACTGTGGATATATGAAAAAACTGATTTGGGAACTGCAAGGCAGACCATGGCTCTTATTTAAAGTTATTTGTTTTCAATATATAACATCCATATCTCCCTCATAAATATTCATCCATAAAAACTATAAACTATGTTAATGTAGTTCCTAAAAAGCTACCTTTCTTTAATCTAGAAATATCAGAAAGTTGTAAAACAGAATTATTAAAAGATTTTTAGGTAAATGCAATTGTATATTGCAACTTATGGCAAGCATTTATTTCTTAATTGGAAGAAAAATAAAATGGTTATGACTAATAATTACTAAATGTCTATGAAATGCTAGGAGTGTACTGATATATGCTGTGATTAACATGTGTTAATTAAATTTCCTAAACCTCACAATTTTTTCATGTGGTGATTATTATTTACATATTAGAAACTTGAGAAATTTAGTGATAGTCCTCAGATTATATTCAGCAAATGACAGAAGCCAGACTCAAATTCAGAGCTAATTCAACGTCCATGATTTCTTTGCTATAGCATGCTGCCTATTAAAACAGTGACATAAGTACACATTAGCATGGAGTTAACTTAGAAAATGTTGCCATGGATTCTATAAAATTGTTAGAACACAATTATTTTATAATAACTGACTTTGTTGATTTCTTATTTAAAATTCAAAACAATTAAGTGTTTTAGTTTTTGATATTTTAAAAACATATAGTTATATGTTTGCTATTGAATCAAATATTGTCAAATTATTTTCTGCAAATCAACATTATTTATCATATTCAATTTATGTTATCAAATTTAATTTATTGATTACTTGGTCATATGTGTATTGGATCACCTAATATTGTTATTCCTAGCCCACCTTCAACTCTATCTGAAATTTTATACAAAAAGTTAAAAATAAACTCTATATTGTTTAGATGAGAAATTAAGGCACAAAAAGTTTATCAAAATCACAACATATAGCATACAGAGAAGACAAACTACATGTATGGGGAAAGAAGGAAGAGAGGTAAGGACAGGTAGAGAGAAGACTGTATCATAAAATTTGACTCAGAGATGGGAAAGATATTTAAGAATTGGGATTCTTGAACTAAAAAGCTTCTGCACAGCCAAAGAAACAGTCATGAAAGTAAACAGACAACCTACAGAATGGGAGAAAATTTTTGCATCCTATGCATCCGATAAAGGGCTGATAACTAGAATATACTTAGAACTCACGAAAATCAACAAGAAAAAATCAAGTAACCCTATTAAAAAGTGGGCAAAGGACTTGATCAGAAACTTTTCTAAAGAAGACAGAAGAATGGCCAACGAACATATGAAAAAATGCTCAACATCTCTAATCATCAGGGAAATGCAAATTAAAACTACAGTGAAATATCACTTAACTCCAGTGAGAATGGCGTGACTTTTATCAAAAAGTCTCCAAATAACAAATGCTGGCGTGGAAGCAGAGAGAGAGGAACACTCCTACACTGCTGGTGGGACTGCAAACTAGTTCAACCTCTGTGGAAAGCAATATGGAGATACCTTAAAGCAATACAAGTGAATCTACCATTTGATCCAGCAATCCCACTACGGGGCATCTACCCAAAAGATCCAATGACCCTCTACAAAAAAGACACCTGCACTCGAATGTTTATAGCAGCACAATTCATAATCGCAAGGCTGTGGAAACAGCCCAAGTGCCCATCAATCCAAGAATGGATTAATAAAATGTGGTATATGTATACCATGGAGTACTATTCAGCTCTAAGAAACAACGGCGATATAGCACATCTTATATTTTCCTGGTTAGAGCTGGAACCCATACTACTAAGTGAAGTATCCCAAGAATGGAAAAACAAGCGCGACATATATTCACCAGCAAACTGGTATCAACTGAGCAGCACCTAAGTGGACACATAGGTACTACAGTAATAGGGTATTGGGCAGGGGAGAGGGGGGAGGGGGTCGGGTATATACATACATAATGAGTGAGATGTGCACCATCTGGGGGATGGTCATGCTGGAAACTCAGACTTGTGGGGGGAGTGGGGGAAAGGGCATTTATTGAAACATTAAAATCTGTACCCCCATAATATGCCGAAATAAAAAAAAAAAGAATTGGGATTCTTAATTCAATGCCTTTGACTATTTAGAGTTTGAGATAATCCATCAGATACCTGCATTCAACATTTTTTCCAAGTCTAGTTTTGTTTTACCTGAATGTTTTTTTTTTTCCAGTTGAATGAATTCATTTGATGGAAGCTACCACCATTCAAAATCGAGCTGTCATTTTTAGTACTAATTCCATGAGTAGCTAACTTATTAGTATTTTAAAATGTCTACATTTTTAATTCTGTGTAATATCATTATGTTTCAGAGAAGTAGGTATTGGGATTATGCCCATATTATCAATGGAGAAGTAGAGAAATAGATTATGTAATTTTAGTAGGTAGTAGGGACAAATTCAAACCTTGGCAATTTGACTCTGTACATCTTCTTAGTTACTATATTGCACAGCTTCTTGATGACCTGGTAAATGACCTTTGCCAGTCCATAGTTTGGCTTTTTAAAAGCCTCATTAGCAAACATATTTATGGATGTTTTAGTTTAAGACATGAAATCTATAATGGTTGCTATTAAGGAGAATTGATTGTCTGATGCCTGTGTCTAAGCCAACTCTTATTCAGCAACTAAAATTGGTCTGTGATGCCAAGGATTGAACACAGAATGCCTGCCCACTGGCCACTAGTGACCTATTTATAATACTATTCTAAGGGCTGTGCATGAATATTTTATAAGCTATTATAGCATGATTCTATGCTCAATGCGTGATGAGATATTTTATCTCTATTATACACTAAAGTGAACTTCTCATTTTAAAACTAAAACTTTTAATAACTTGTGTTATTATTTCAAAGTTTGCTATTTCCAGATTCAAAATGTTACAATAATGCCCATGATTTTATGAGTAAGAATGAAGACTGTTTAATTTGAAATTTACTAAAATACATGGGAACATATACACAATGAGGCAGACTTACTCTCAATATCATAATTCAGTTCGTAGAATTAGCTTTTGACTTGATTAAAGTGACTTAACCTACATCCTTATTATGACAAAAAATGGGATATGTATGAAATGAAGTTTGTGCATGTAAATCTAATCAGATTTTATTTTTCTTATATGAATATTTTATTTTTATTTTATGTATATTTATAATTGATTTTTATCAAATCAAGCTACTTAAATATAATTACCATATTTGTAATTAATATAATAGGAAAACCCTAATCATAAGATAATTATATTTTCCTGTGATAGATATTTCAAAACATTTTGTCATTATTTATGACAGATACATTGATGTACATATACATTCCTTACTTGGTTGTTTTCATGGTGGAGTCATCAAGTTAAGCTTCTTTCTATTGAATTTCCAATTTGTGGTAGGTAGCCAGATGTATCTCTTTCAATTGATTTAATAGCAGGAGATAGATTCACCCACACTCCTTCTGCTAACATTATGGTGCTATAGCAAGAAGAGAGTTTATAAAAAGCAGCATGTGTAGTATTATGATCAGATTCTTAAAAAAAATATGCCAGTGAAAAAATGACACTTAAAAGTGTCCTTACATTGAATATACTTCCAGATACAAATAAATTTTATTCCTCCATTAAAATGAGCTAAAATGGTTTAAAAAATGTAGTATCACGGTTATGCTTTCACATTATCAATAGCTAGCAAACATTTATTCCATGAGTAAACTCAGTAGTTCCATCTGTAGCCAATTATTTCTATATCAGCTGCTTGGTTGTTAAAATTATTTAGCTGTTGTTGAAACAGATTATGTTCCTCATTCTGTTAAATAAGTTAATATATGTAAAACATTTCGACCAGTGCCTGGCATACAGTAAGTGATATAGAATATGATGTGTTATATTTTTCTTAAATTAAAGCTCAGCTTTTTGGCAGATTTTGAGATGAGACAATGTAGCTAACTTTCTAGTTTTAAAATATTATACACACACTAACACATGTCATTTGAAATGTTATCTGTCAATATAATAACCATGAATTTATTCCAGATTTCAATGGTTCTTTTACATACAGTTTTAAATGCCTCATTCTTAGGAAAATCTGATTACAAATTTTACTCCTTATACTATAAATAAATAACTTATGCAATATCACCTCATATAAATTTCATAAAACATAATTGTATACTTTAAGTACAGCATCTTGTGTTAACACAAATTTTTGTGGGGGTTATTTGCCTTGGGAACCTATGACGTATTTTTGTGTAATTAAAATTTTCTAGATGTCTACTTTAAAAAGATCTTAAACATTTTATAAAGCATTTCCCTTTTTGTAACAGTAACCTTTTCACCAATATACATATGATTAGTAGTGTGTATCTGTATGCATGAGTATTGGAACTCTGCATTGTAATAGATATGTATGGATTTGTAAAAACCATGTGGTTTGAATACTTTGAATGCTGATGAATAGTAGCTTTGAATATTGATGAATTGAAAAAATCTTGCTCTGTGCTAGCCAACACAAACTATGACCCAGCCAAGAGAAGGACTATACTGATATTTTGACCAACCTTCAAATTGTATGTATAATGAAAAATTTCTACTACACTTGATGTCGGGAGAAACCACTTCTAATTTTTTCAGTTGTTTTCTGCTGAATATGGTCTATATTTTTCAGATGGAAAATGTCCCCTTCAAAAAAGTTTCAAAAATCCAGTACGGATAAACTTTTATGAATATTTGCTAATGTTTGTTAAAACATTAAGATATATGTAAAGAGAAATCTAACATGGCATTTTGTTTTTCATTGTTATTTAAAAAATGTTTATTTTGTAGTCATACTATTCTTTAGTGACATAAGTTCAGGAGGCTTCTTCTGATAAGCCTGTTGCTTATCCAGGCTATGCTTTTAAAGTAAATGACTCATTTGCCATTTGATACTATTTTGAGCCTAGCTGGGCTTCAATACTAGATGCTAATAAATAAAGAGCCATTATAGCTAAATTTACCTTTACCTTTTTTCTAACTACTGATTATACATGAATTTACCAAATTAACAAAGTACAATATATAATTTGTTTTTAATGGGTAGACTTTATAAGCCCAGAATTAAATAAATTCTATGATCTAAAAAAGTCAATAAGTAATGAAAAAGATATAAGGCCATGAGCTACTAAACTCAGTTTGATTTTTATCTTAAGTCTATAAGGCTCTACCACCTGGGATGGGATATGTTCACCTTAGGGAAACATTTCATGATTGAAAAACTATTATAAACCATCTTTTAATATGCTACCAATAAATTAAATGACCTGCCCCAAACTCCCCAGGTAACAGGGAACATAAAAAGCAATCGATAAGAAAAAGTTATTTGTAAATTCTGAAAATTGACATCTGCTCTGTATTCTGTGGGTTAAAATGAAGCAAGGAATAATGTCACTGAGTACTGGGACAAAGATAATAGTGCAGATATTAGCACAATTGTTGAAAGTTGGCCTGCAATTCAGAGGTGTCTATACTGTGCAGTTTTCTAGCTGTGTGACATTCATCAAGTTTCTAAACCTCTCTGAGCCTCAACTGCCTCAGATGTAAAACTGAGCTAGTAAAATCCATCTCATTATGTTGTATAAGAAGTAAATGGAGAGGATTTAGATAAGTCTTTGGCACACAGTTTGTACTCAGTAAATCAAAGTTATAATTGTGATTGTAATTGTTATAATAATAATAGCATAGTAGAGTTAGACATTGACCATTTTTTTCCACTGTGACTCTAATAATGTTTAACCATATCTAAGAATGCATCAGTAATTTAAGAAATGAATGTTATATACATTTTTTGGTTGTGGGGAGTGACTATTCTTTACCTCTTTTTCCTTAAATTTATAATTTGGCTTTCAGTGACAGTCTTACCATGTTTGCTTAGATCTCCCTGCATCTCTGGCCTCCTTTTAATCTGTTCATCCTCTGGAGAAGATGTCTGTTTAAAAATTCTTCAATGACTTCCCCTTACTATGAGGGTAAAGGCAGCTTTGTTTACCGAGTTAATAGACACCCCAGCCTCATCTCTCACTGTCCCTGACCCTGGTCCATCCGTGCTTATTTTCTTTGTCCAGAACTCTCTTCTCTCTCCCTGTCCTTTCTCTTCATCGCTATGGATCACCGTACATGGCTGAGTGTTTTGTGTATCCTCGATGTCTTTCATATCTTCTCCCAAATTGTATATTCTGGAAATATTATTTAAAAATATTGATTTGTTTCATGATACTTTTGGCATGAAAGAACTAAAGCCTTCAAACTGTCATTTCAAGATCACATAATTGGTCAGATATGAAACTAAAATTTCAAGTCTTCAGAGTCCAAATTCCATTCCACTTCGTTCTTGGCAAACTCTAGTTTTATTTTATTCCATCTATTGCAATTATCTTCTATAATCAGTCCTCAAGTGCTATCACTGGCTTTACTAAGTTTTATTTCAAACTTTTATTTTTACTTCCATATACCTGATTATAATTTGTATTATTACTTTATTCCAGCTTTAATCCAGGAACCACTTAATCAATACCCTCTCCCCACCTCCCAAATTCCAATAAGTGCATACTACATAATGCTTCTAGAATAATCTTTCCAACTTTCATGTCTATAATAATATTGTCTCTCTCCTGCTCTAAAAAACTTAAATTTTACCCAAGGCATACAAAATTAGCCTGTATATACAGTTTCAGATTTAGGTACAACTAGGTGGCTCCCTCTATCTCTCTACTCTCTCCCACCTGTCTACACTACAGTACAGGGACTATATTGCTCATTTTTGAGCCAACATCCACCACAAATACACATATACAACCAGCCAGACACTAGCAAAGTAGCAATACTGAATATTGCTAATATTAAACTTCATGATCACATAGCACTGTGACATAAACCAAGTTGCTACAGTCACATTCTAAGGATAAATTTCAATGCATATTTTAAAATCTCCTTTGCAGGATGTTAGCCTTTAGATTTAAAAAAAAAAACCCTATATCCTTAGTTCTCATATAGGGTATAACCCCACACTTTTCAAATAAGCAAACTCAGAATTGTTACTAACAAAGGGAAGAAACAGAGTCTGAACAGAAACAATTCTTGTGTCATCTATCTGGGAAAGCGTAGGGAATAAAGCATCAGATCAGAAGCCACTTTCAAACAGCACTTTGACTCAGAATAAATGAATAATTTAAGGAAACTTATTTTGTAACTTTAATGTCTTTAGTAAAGCATTAAGGTCTAGTCACCCTTCACCACTCTCCACTGCCTCCCCCACTCACCTTCAACAACAAAGTTCTACATCAAAGTGATTTGCTGCTGGACATTTCAGCATATTAATATGACATTCTAATTAATCCAAATGAGAAGTTCTATTGCTCCTAGAAGCTAATGATCAGAGAATAGCAGTGATTAGTCATGTCAGGTTAGACAATTTCATCGGCCTCATGCTTTTGTACATAACCAAATTGTCATAAAGCTACAGTCCTTGCAAAAGAAGACAGCTGTTTACCACTATTTCAGATAAAATTGAAACAAGTCCAAATGACACAAAACAGATAAAGAGAGATGAAGAAAATGAGCAAGAGTAAAATCAAAAAAGGAAGAGATTATTTAGCTACTACTTTGTAACATGTAGTAGCAGCTTTACATTCCAAATCTAAAATAGTCTGAGGCATCCAAGAGTACTCTTCACCAGTTGGCGATACTTCCACCATATGCTCATTGTTCAAGCTTTTTCTTATCACTGGAGTGTAAGACAGAACTAGCCAATCACACCAAATGTGCTTTCAGGAGAAAGTCATCTAGTTCACCATAATACAAAATAAAAACAGTTAAAGAGTAATGGGATCAATATCAGTAATTTTCAAATTATACTTAAAAATATATAGTAAGGATTCCATTCAACTATACTTTTAGGAATGATTTTAAAATATGAAAACTTCATAATTTTCCTAAGAAATAAGAAAAAAATATTGACATGTGTTGCATGGAATGCATAATTTTATTGTACTAACTGAATTGTTAGGATTTGAAAATGTGTTCCATGTTTTAGCATAGTATTTGGCATTTCTAACATGGTTAACAATAAAGAAATTGGTAGTGAAATTCAAAGTGAGAGTGCAGCACTTAATTTCTTACAAATTATTTATAGAAGTACATGTGGCAGATACTAAGAAAGACCACATGGACATTCATATAATGTGAATGAAACATAATTTTCATTGCCCAAAATTACAATGGGAAAAAATTCCTAACTGAAGAAGGATTTAAAACATCTCCATTTAAAGAGTAAACAGCTTCCTTTTTAAAGCAGCTTGAATTTACTCCTAACTAGCTCAAAATCATGAATCACATTTTCTTGGATGTCTTGGTCCAACTTTTTGTAATGAAGATGTCCTCACACAGTTACAGAATACTTCCTAGCAGTGATTCCTGCAAGCACTGCCAATGATCAAGCATGTTTAATTTATGGTGGAGAATGGAAACTGTGATGGATTCTGCAAATTTTTTAAAACTTTTCTCATCAATAAGTATGGTCTATATTACCTACCCATAGATATCTCAGGAGGCTTGTGATGCCTCAGGAGAAAGTGACACTGTGTATCCTCTGAGGCTAAGTCATGAAAGGCCACGCAGCTTCTACCTGGTACACTGGATTGGTTTCCCCTGGAATAGTTTGTCTTGGGTGTATGATACTGGGACACAGGTGCCATGCTGTGTTAAGCCTAAGCCACATGGAGAAGACACATATTGGTGCTCTAATTGATAGTTCCAGTCATTGAGCGATTGCAACCTAGGTGCCAGACAAGTGAGTGAAGACAACTCTAGGTGATTCCAGCTACTTAGGCCTTCCCAGCTGAGGCCCCAGACTTTGTAGGCAGAGGCTAGCCTTCCTCTCTGTGCCCTGTCTACACCTTAGACCCTCAGAAGCATGAGCATCATAAAATGTCTGCTATTTTATGCCACAAAGTTTGGAGTGGCTATTATGCACCAATGGATAACCAGAAACAAATCTAATTACCAAGATAATTTTATATACTATTTAATAAAGTAGTACACTTAGAATTCTACATATAATAAATATAATCTTTACCATAACCTAAGAGAGAGGTATTTTTAATCTGCTTATATATGAAAAACTAGAGTTTAGAAAAGTCAAGTAACTTTTCTGAGAACACTCTACTTTTAAGTGGCAGGGTTGAAATTGAAAACCAGGTTTGCCCATGTCTGAAGGCTATTTTTAAAAAATTATTGAATTCTTTCCAGTCATGTTTGTGCAAGCTAAAAAAGGAAACCATCCTCCTAAGTGGTTATTTTAATGCTTCTCAAGCTCAGTATCCTACATATTGTCAAACATGATTCAAATTAACATCCCATCATTTCAGTGAAGAAACACTTTTGCATAACATATTCTGGAAGGAGGGGAAGTTGCTGAGTTAATATTTCAATTAGCCTGATATCTGACTCTTTCTTAGGAGATGCTTAAAATAGGCTTGTTAAAAGTATGGATGACTGACTGAATGAATGAATGAGTTAACCAGTTCATATTAATTTAGTAGCAGAGGTTTTTGAAGAAAGTTTAAGCAGATTGATTGATGCTTTCATAAAACAATTCATTAATCTCTCATTATCATATTTGCTTTATTCCTGCTCTGTTTATTGTAAGATAAGAGTGTTAGATATTTGTGGGTTTTTTGTTTTGTGCTGTTTTGTTTTTAGGGATGGGTCTTGCCATGTTGCCCAGGCTAAAGTACAGTGGCTATTCATAGGCACAATTATAGTGCACTGCAGTCTCAGACTCCTGGTCTCAAGTGATTCTCTTCAAACTCCTGAGTAGCTGGGACTACAGGCATATGCCACCATGCCCAGCTGAGAGTGGTAGGTAGATATTTATTTCTTTCATTACTTCAAACAGTACAATTATTTTATTTAAGCGGACAATTAATACTCTTTAATAATGCCTTAAACTAGAAAGCATAGAATGGAGATGCAGAATGAATCAGGATTGTTGAGTCATTTTCACAAAATGAAATTGAAATTACTGCACAACAGAAATAGATGTCTTCCAATTGTCACAGAACTACTATAAGATTAAAAAAGGAAAGATACGGGAAACACGTTTAATGTTTTGGAAGTTAAAGTACTATATAAAACAGCATCTCATTACTATTACCATCATTAAAATATTGCCATCTTTAAATACATGGTATTGATGTGTTTATTGAATATTTTTTGTTGATTTTTCTATCATAGTATAAATCAGATAAATAAAGACATGAGTGTAAGCCAATATAACCAGTTCAATACATCTTATATTATCATTGCTAAATTATTAGGTTAATGATGCTTTTAAGTGAAAAGTAGCTTCAGGAAGTCATAGAGTATAGTAAGTTAAGCACTTAACTGATGGAAATCTTACCATTCATCTCAGATTCATCATGACCCAATCTTATATTGATTTTATTTCATAATGGATTAACTTGGCATTATAAGATTTCATAGGGGAAAATTTTTCTATAAAGATATGGGCAAAACAATTATTCAAAAAACATTTGGTCTATAGAGGAAAGGTCTTGCAGAATGAAATTCTGTTATGAGAATGTGCAGTTAACATACGCTTTCTGAAGACTTTTTGCTAATTATAAGTATTACTTCAAATATAGTCCATCAAATGAATTAACAAAGAATAACACATTAAGTAGCTATGACATTTTTTAAAAAAGTGTTTCAGGTTTTATTTTTTTCATTTGAAAAATGGCTACAAAGTTGCAATTGCTTCATGATATGCCCATGCAGCAATGCTTATTCACATATTTCCCCAAATTTTAAGAGTTTACTCACTAGATGTATGATATGCAAAACAGAAAAAATCCCTCCCATCATGTTGTTTATAATTTAATGAAGGAACTAGACATAAAGCAATTACTCAAACTAGGTGGTGAACAAAGCTTAGAAGTGAGGTACACACTGCTGTGAGAGTGTTATCTAACAGGAGCATTTTACTCTGTAAGTGAAGTGAGTGGATGCTTATAAACAAACCTTTATACTGAATTAAAACACAGCTCCATCTGTCAGGGTCCAGGTTAATTTTACCAACCAGAAAGCTTGAAATGCTTGAAGCATTTACAAGTTGACTCCAATTAAGTTTGAAAACCGATTTTTCTGCTAATCTGAGTCCTTCTTCTCCTATTCTTGTCTCCTTTCTAGGGATCAGTTTTTTTCTAAAGATGACTTAAAGATGGAAGTTTGAACTGTTTTCAAGAGAAATCTTATTCTACCACACTACACCACATCCCAACTGCTGAAAGTACAAAGCCATGAAATCACACTTATCTAAGGAAAGCACATTTAGGACTTCAGCATTCCAGGGCTGGTGGGGTTTTCCCATGCTGGGGACTGGTTTCTTATAGTCTCTTTATCTACATGAGAATGAAGATCAATGCTATATGTCTTATCTGCAGCCCTCTTTCTCCTGGTTCCTTATTTCCAGTGAGTGACTTTACAAGTGCCTGAGAATAAGGAGCAATCACTCCTACTATAGTGCATCGTACCTACAACTATACAGAAAACATAGACACTTCCCCCCAAGAAGCTACAATACCTATAGAACCATAGGTATGCTAAAACAATTGCACAGCAATTTAAATGAGCTTTAACAGCTGGATTTTCAGACTAAAATATCTGCAATAGGGATATCCTAGCTTCTCCCAAAATAATGGTTCATATTTGCTTTACATATATGTGAAGAAAGGACTGATTTATGGACTTTTCATGAAACCAAGGGCATTATTCCTTTAAATTGAATTTGTGTCCACTTCTTGCTAGATTTAAATAATATGTGGTTTTCAAATATTCAGTTGTTTCTGCTCTAGGTTTCACTCAACATGGTTCAAAAATTTCAAGGCTAAGCGTGACTCAGTTACCTTTGTCGTGTACAAAATTACAATTTCTGATCACTACCTTGATGAGGAGGAAACATTGATGGACATGTTAAAAATGTAGTTTTATATAGCAATATATTAAGTTACAAAGTACAAATCTGACCTGCAGACCTTTAAGCTATTGTTTGTGTATACAATCTTTGCATTTGAAATACAAATCAAGGAAGTTAGAAAAAATCATTCGTTCAGGCTTTGCATATTTTTGTTTAGGTACTGTAGGTGGAAAGATAAATAAGACATCTCTTTTTAGGGCTTTATAATATAGTTGATGATTATAGAGGTATACTAATAAAAGAAGTACACTATTACGGATGTTGTAAAAGGTGTATATAGAGGTTATGCTGAATATACCAAGGAAAGAACTGATTGTGCTACCTGGGATCAAAGTTTAAAAGTCATAATAAATCATTTGAGGAGATTTTCTTAAATGAAAAATGCATTCTTAAAATTGAATGGGTCCATTTATAAGTATTAACAGTTTGGGTTTTCAATATTGAAAATAAACATTAAGTGCCTATTTTGTGCACTTTCATAATTCTTCACTTGCTTCCTTCTGCTACCTGCAACATAGCAGCCTCTCCAAATACCAACATTTTGTGCCCTCTAAAATGAATCTCATCTTAATTTTAGCATGAATAAAACATAATAAGGGTGATGAATCAACCACCAGAAAGAAGCTCACATAAAATATTCCAGGAACAAATGAATGTGACATTTGTTTAATAAACTCCTTTTATATCCATGCACTGCCCTGTCTCCACTGAAAGTAAATATTCAAAGCCATCATGATTTAACTAAAAAGTAACAGTAATATTCTAGGTTCACACTGTTTATGCTTCATTAATGTCTAAAGGCATTAGGTTTCATTTTTCCTCAATTCTAATAAAGAATGTTTTGCTTACTTTCTTCCAATGTCTTTTCACAAAATGTAAAAAACAGATTACTAATGGTTTTCTTTTGTGCTGTGTAATTTTTAAAAATGAGATTCAAGTTTCTCAATAATAAGCATGGTTTTTAAGTACTTTTTCCACATAAATATTTCATTCTTACTTTCTAAAATTTCCTATTGTGGAAATCCAGAAAAAAAAAAAGGTCTCGATGTCACCTTCTATGAAAACTATTTTAGGCAGAATAGATGGGCCAACCTGGGCCACAAACAATAGCTGTGCCTAGTAACTATCTCTACTGTTAACTAGTGTTTCTGCCCTGGCACAATAGTTTCTAGAAGAAGAGGAATGTTCCTTCCCATGGTTTTATGTTTAATTAAGAGTGCTCCATGTCACACATGAGCTCCTAGTGTCAACTAATTTAGTTAAACTCGTTAAACTCTTTAAATTCACTTGGCATTCTTTTCGAGGGCATGCAAACCTGCCAGTATGTTGGACTAGAAGAGATTGTGGTGTCAGTTGCCTTGCATATGTAAGATTTCTTCTCCATCCAGGTTTTGGGGCAGAGAAGCCATCAACAAATTTATTCTCTTCCAATTCTTACAATGAATTACCTAATAGGCCTCACTATGTTTTGTTCCCATCTGACCTTGGTCAAGCATCATAGCCTAGATCATCAGCTAAGTTATAATAGCTGTAACCTTCAAAGGCATAAAAGGCCTTAACCTCAGGGGGCTCTCTCCTCCTAAGTAAATTTGTAGACACAAACAGAAATGTGCTCTTAGTGATAGCACTATAATTTTATATGTTCTACATGTGTGGTTGCTTATTCAGGGAATTATTAATGTTTCCTTTGTGGCCTAATACAGGGGTAATGTTCATAATTATGCTATGGGTACTTAGAAAGAAGGTATAGGTCCTATCACGTATGGAGTTTATTACATAGCATATTTGATTATGCTAACTGATGTTATTATTTAGGGATCCTTTCTGTCTGACTTTATCTGTCAGAGGGCTATTTGGAGTCTCTCTATACTGTCATGCTTATTTTTACTTGTATTTCTTGTACATTTTTTGTTTTACACATTTTATCACTGTCTTATTTGGAACATAAAGATTATTAAGTATTATGTATTTACTGTAGATTTTATCTTTCAAAATTATGGATTTTTGATACTAACTCCTTTTGATACAGTGGTTTCAATCCCTGCTTTCTTCCTTTGTTTATTTCCCAGGTTATATATTTGCCCATCATCTTATTTTCTGCTTTAGGTATTCTTACTGGGGCTGTAGGACATGGTTATTGTGTGTGCTTTTGTATTTTTTGTTTGTTTGTTTGTTTATATTTCAGCATAGTATAGGGGTACAAATGTTAAGGTTACATACATTGCTCTTGCCTTCCCTCCCCTTTCAAGTCAGAGCTTCAAGCATGTCCATCCCCCTGAAAATGCACATAATACTTATAATATATATATATATATATATACCTATCCTCTCCACCCTCCTCCCACCTTCCCAACACCTGATAAATGTTTGGTTTTTTTTTAACATTTTGGTTAGATTTTATAACTTTGCCTTTACCTAGCAAGGGTTAGAGGTATGCCGTTCCCCTCCATACTGTTCGTCACATCCCTTAGATGTGGGTCTACCTCCCCACCCCTCGAATCTCTAGTGAATACCCCCACCCTGTACCATATTGATGATCGGTCAGTACCAATTTGATGGCGAGTACATATGGAGCCCATTTTTCTGATCTTGTGTCACCTCACTTTGGGTAATGGGCTTAAGCTCAATCCAGGATAGTATAAGCGGGGCTAGCACGCTGTCGTTTCTTAGAATTGAGTAATATTCCATTGTAAACATATACCAAATTTTAATAATCCAGTCATGAATTGACGGGCACTTGGGTTGTTTCCACGTCCTTGCAATAGTGAATCGTGCTGCCATAAACATTCGGGTGCAGATGTCTTTGTAATACAATGTTTTATGCTTTTTTGGGTAGATGCCTAATAATGCTATTGCTGGGTTGAATGGTATTTCTATTTTTAGCTGTTTGAGGGTATCTCCAAATTCTTTTCCACAAAGGTTGCACTAATTTGCAGTCCCACCAGCAGTGTAAGAGTGTTCCTGTATCTCCACATCCTCGCCAGCATTTGTTGTTTTGCGATTTCTTGATATAGGCCATTCTCACTGGGGTTAGGTGATATCTCATCGTGGCTTTGATTTGCATTTCTCTAATGATTAGAGATGTTGAGCATTTTTTTATATGTTTGCAGGCCATTATTCTGTCATCTTTGGAAAAGTTTCTGTTCATTTCTGTTGCTCATTTCTTGATGGGGTTATTTGATTTTTTCTTGTTAATTCTTTTGAGTTCTAGATAGATTCTTATATGCCAAGAACCATCAAGCCGAAGCTCAAATCAAAAACTCAATTCCTTTTACTATAGCCCCAAAGAAAATTAATTAATTAATTAAATTAATTAATATCTAGGAATATATCTAACGAAAGATACAAAAGACTTATACAAGGAGAACTATGAAACACTAAAAAAAGAAAATGTAGAAGATGTAAACAGATGGAAAAATCTACCTTGTTCATGGATTGGTAGAATCAATATCGTTAAAATGTCAGTATTATCTAAGGTCATCTACAGAATTAATGCAATCCCCATCAAAATACCACCATCATTCTTCACAGATCTATAAAAAATAATTCTTCGCTTTGTATGGAACCAGAAAAAAACATGTATAGCCAAAGCAATTTTACGTAAAAAGAACAAACTGGGAGACATTAGTTTTCCTGACTTCAAGCTATACTAAAAAACAATAATAATTAAATCAGCTTGGATTGGCACAAGAACAGAAGCATTGATATTTGGAATAGGTCTGAGATTCCAGAAATGAAACCATCTGCATATGATAATCTAATCTTTGATAAGGCAGACAAAAATATACACTGGAGAAAAGAATCTATGTTCAATAAATGGTGCTGGGAAAACTGGATCTACATGCAGAAGAGCAAATCAGGATCCCTACCCCTCTCCTCTCACAAAAATACACTCAAGATGAATAGCAGACTTAAACCTAAGGCATGAAACCCTAAAAACCCTAGAAGAAGATGTTGGGAAAACTCTTTCTGACATTGGCCTCGGCAAAGAATTCTTGAAGAAGACCCCCAAAGCAATCACCGCAGCAACAAAAGTAAACAAATGGGATCTGATCAAATTAAAAAGCTTCTGCTCAGCCAAAGAAACTATCATTAGCGAAAGACAACCTATAGAATGGGAGAAAATATTTGCTCTCTACACTTCTGATAAAGATCTGATAACATTTGTGTTTTAATAACGCAATTGAATGGTCTGTTTTGTAATGTACTTTTTATACTTTTTGTTATAATAGGTTTTTTTTTTTCAATTTCCGGCATCTGATTCTTTTTTCTATTTTTAGTGATTTCTTTCTGTTTTATTTTACTCCTTCTATGCTGTGTTGTTTCATTGCTGTGCTATATTTTTTGCTACTTTCCAGTAATTTTAAATGATTATAGGATTTAAAAAATAAAGTTAATGATAAATGTTAAGCTTTTGAATCATATGTTTAAATGCACATTTCTCAAATTTCAACCATAAGAATGAATCGATGTTTTGTAAAATGAAGAATGCTTACATATATAAGTCTCCTCTTCTTTGTAATTGGGGGATAAATGCATTTTGAAATCTCAACCACAGATTGTTAGAACCTTTTAATTACAACCTGTTTGGCACTGGAAATCTCTTTAAATAAGTCATAATTCTATTTACTAATGCAATGTTAACATCAATACTTTCATCCTGACACATTTATGGTGAGTTATTTATTTTTAGCCCATTTCTCAGCTTCTAGTGAACTTTTGTGGGGAGAAGTGTACATAAGTGACATACTTCCTGATTTTTATTCTTATTAAGCAATATCTTTCCATGATCTGGTAATATATGAATGCCAAACTGCACTGGGCATAGAGTTTTTGTTCTTATATTAAAACTTTGTAGTTATCTTTTCATTTGCCTTTTGACATTAAGAATTCTAAGATAAAACCTAAGAAATAACTACTGTGACAAATTCTAGGAAATGTATCAAATGTCAAAGTTTCAACATCTAAATTTTGCCTTCACATGTGTCCAAGTCAATTGTATTAATATTTGGTTGCTATTGGAGGTTATTTTCCTTCTCTGTTTCTAAATAAAGTTGTTCTCTTGATTTGATGAATATTTTAGTTCATTTTTGTGCTACTCAGGGAAAGATGCTCTCTAAGTTGGAAATATCATTATCCTTCCCAAGAGTGGCATTTTCTCCTTTGATAGTTGATGGCTAGCTTTGAATACAATAAAATAATTAAAAAGAGATAACAATTTGATTAAATTTATCATAGAGGAAAACAAGATCAGTCTGCTTCAAGAGTCTTAAAAAAATCGGAACTTCAATGGGCTAAAATTCAGCTAATCCAAGTGTTTTGATTTTTTTTATGGGTCAGAAGATTTGAGATATCTATGTATTACATGTATTACCTAACATTTAATGGCAACTCTGGGAATATAACAAAGTTTTCCTATTATCCTGCAGACTTTTATCTGCCACTATGTTGTTCTCAAATGTTATATTTGTGAGTTAATACGGATGGTAGAAAAAAAGACTCATTCTGTTTTAATTATGACTCAAAGATAAGTGGAATATAATTATACTGGATTCTTTGACATAGCGTCCTATGTATCCTTCATGAACAACAGACTTATTTTCCTAGCTGGTAGGGTTGCTGTGGCAGATATCCCTTAGCCAAAGGGTGTCAGAGTCACCCTTCTTTGGGAATGTCCTTGATTGCAGAGAGGCACATCGTTCCCATGGCCACACTCCTTCATGGGGCAGCCTTCACCCAGAGACAGACTGATGTGTGAGGCATAGAGGTGCCCTCTCCCTGTCCCAATTCAGACACCTCTGAAGATCTCTGTAAGTTTGGCTAATAGATTTGTTGAGATTATATCACTGCTAGTCTCCCTCTGCCCAATATTGCTTCCTTCTTTTCCCTTAGGTTTTAATTTCAAGGACATTTCCTAATAAACTTCCAGTATATTCATTTCGATTTTAGATTCCTGAATGATCCAACCCAACCTGTGATAAGGAAATTTTTAAAACCCTCTTTGGTACTAATATAATTGGATATATTTTTATTATATGGCCTGAGTCTGTTTTAAGCTTAAGCATAAAACTACAAAAGAACATGCCTGCAATTCCCCAAGGTTTATTTGATTTTATCTTTTATACAGTTCATTATCCAATCAATAAGCATTTGTTGTATCAGATCCTATGCCAAGCTCTGGCAATTGAGGGTTGATGACAAAGGCATAGAATCCTGATCTATAGAAATATTATTAAAAATCTCTCCTCAATAAAAATAAGTGATCTCATAAATAGACAAGATATTGACATCTTATAATAAGTACAATGAAGGGAAATCTGATAGAAATAACAAAAGGGATTGAAGATGGAGTGAGATATCAAGAAAGGACACTTTGAAGAAAGGATGTATAAGCTCAGGTCTGAAAGATGAGAAGATAACAAGAGAATTTTAGGCAATGGGAAGAGCACCTGATAAGGCCCTTTGACAGGAGAATATTTGGTGTGTGTGAGTAACTGAAGTCCACTCTGGCTGGAGCATAACAAGGGAAGGAGGCATGACATGAGGTTGCAGATTATGTTTAGGGTTAGAGTGCCCTACTGTGGGGTGTGGGTTTTATATAAGCATTGGGAAGCTTCTGAAAGATTTAACCAGGGCAGTGCTCTTATATGATTCATTTTTTTGTTTGTTTATTTTGTTTTGTTTTGTTTTAATGATTGCTCTCTTTACTGCCTAGATCATAAATGGTAGAGAGAAGAAAAGTGAAAATGTGGGGATCTCCCAGAATATTGAACCACAGTTTGAACTAGAGTGGTTACAGAAACAAAGTCAAATAGATGCATTAGAAATATTTCCTACGTTTGAAATGGTAGCATTGCAGATTGGATACGGGGAGGAAGATGGTCAAAGAAAGGATGACACCAAGTATACTTAGAATTTTTTGTTGAGAAACAAGGTACACGGTAGTGCCATTTATGGGAACACTTCAGCAGAACAGGGAGATTTCTGAAGTATTTGGAAAGGTTAGAGCAACTGTGCTCTGAATCTTGTGTGAAAGGACTTACAGTAGAAACAGGAACAACTCTATTGTCTGGGGTAAGATGGAGAAGAAGAATACAGATGCAACTTTTCTGAATAGCTTTTTGGAATTCAACAGAACATGAAGCAGTACTTACTTCTATCTTCTCACTTTAAAGATGAGCAAACTGAGGTCCAGAAACCAAATCATCTGAGTATCCAAAGGAATATTTTGCCTCTTAGGTGTTATTTTGTTTATTTAAACAATTCTAATGATTTGGGTTTTTTGTTTCCTTGATTTTAAAATGAATCATAAATTTTATTCAAATTTTCTTTCTATTTTTCACTTTGCTTATTTTATCATAAATTCATGTAAAATCCAATCCAAAAATTATATTGATATTGAGATACTGAATTTTACACTAAAGAAAATGCATCTTAAGTGAAGGTTTCCAAATGGTAATTATATGGAAAAAATGCTTTCATAAAGGAAAAGGCAATTCTAATTAATTGAAGGTTCAATTCTAATTAATTTTAAAGATTTACAACATTAAAAAAATAAATATAATTTTTGAAATAAAGTCTATTTAAATTATATATGTAGCCAACATTATAGTGGTTGTGTGCATATCATGGAAATATTTTTAAGTAGAAATAGAATTGGAAATGTGAGTATTTTATGAAAAAAAAATCTTTGCCTACAAGAAAAAAAAGATCTATCTTCTTGGGAAGGATTGCTTTGGCTACTTTGACAGGTGTGGGTGAAAAAGAAGTTAAATATACATCAACCTGATTAGCAAATGTGTCCTTAGAAATATCTTATCATTGAAAACAGAATTGCATTACCACCTTTTCAGGGCTTATCCTTTTCCTAAGTATTTATGTAACATTGTCGTATATAGAAAGATTATGAGAATTTAAAAATAACTGATAGTTAAGAAACACCACCATAGCACTTTGCTGAATACATAATAAAACATTTGCATCCTCTCTAAAAGCCTTTTAAAAATATGCACCATAATCAGTATAGCTAGGAGAGGATTCTTTTCCATGTTCAAGTTCTTTTTCTTGAGGTTGTGTACCTTTTATGATCTGAAGATGAGACTGTGCTGTTTTCTCTAGCCTCATTATTTTCACCTATGCTTTTCATTCCTCACCTTTATATATTTACATGTTATATATATTAAAATGTTGCTTTTTAAAATATTTTATACGCAAATTTACAAAGTACAATTATTATATATAAATTAGAATAACTTGTTATTTATGTCATATGGAGTTTAAATACAATTTTACTTCATCTGGTATTGTTTAGTTTCTAGTCACTAATATTTTATATGATTTTTCTAAGCATATCCTAAAATATTTCTTCTAAATTCTACTAATTAATTCCTGTAATACTCCTGAGGGTTATTAATAAACTAGAGCGACAAAGAGGATTTATAGAGAAAATTAGGCCCCTTCTTCAGACATTGTGTTTCCACTATGGACTAGGAACATATTGAGATGATTAAAAAATAATAATAATACACGTCACAGAGGAAAAAAATAAATCCTCTGCATTCTGGCTAGCTATGGGACCTCAGGCAAGTTACCTGGTTTGTCCAGACCTCATTTTCTTCATCTCTAATAAGAAATATTTGACAAATGTCATATTTTAAGTATTTTAAGGCTTTTTTCCTCCTATGAATCCAGGATGTACATTCTAGGTGGTAAATGGTAGTGTCTTTAATTTTCAGATAATTTTATGAGAATTTCATATGAAAATATAAACTGTCAACACAAAATACTGCTGCTCTGAGAAATACTTTTTCAGTTTTCTCAATCTCTTTTGGAAGATTTAAGCAATTTCCTTAGAAGCCAACAGATAGAGTGAGGAAGGGGTCATGTGATAGCAGCCCACAATAAAGGGAGAACAACACAAAGGATGCTTTGGGAAAAATAGTACAGTAAGGCTAGAGAATACTTCTTTCCAACAAAAGACCAAGGTCACAACTCTATCTATTCAGAAACCAATTTTCCTTTCAAAATGTCCATTTCCATATCTTTCTGTCTTCATAGAAGTCCTGCTCATTGCTGGGTTTAAATTAAATGCTTTCTATGTGTAACCTTCCTATAGGAAAAAAAGGAATATGGGGAAGGGGGAGGTACAGGCTAGGAAGTGATTAAGAATATCTAGTAGATTTTCCTAGACTGTAAATCTTTATATATCTCTGGGCCTAATGAGGTGATTTATTGTGCTATAATGCATAGTGAATTATACAGACACTTCTTTGTGATCATACTGTAGAATGGAACTAAATACTAAACACCAAATAGCTCTCCTATGATTCTCCATAGCTGTTCATATGGCATATTTATGCTCTATTTTCTTATATAGCAATTCTTATTCTTAGCTTTTAGGCTGTTTATGGAATCCTTTTGTCATTTTAATAATCTTATTCCATTTGAGAAATGCAAGGTATAATTTCTAAGTAGAAAGACTCTCTTGCTTTTATACTAAATACTTTGAAACAAAAATTTTTAAAACAACTCTGATTTTTTAGTATTTGAATTTTTTGAGCTACTTCTTCACAATTTTTCATGAATAGTATTTGGTGTTGTCCTCATTAACCTAGAGTGTACTGTGCTCTGAAAATTATTATAAAGGCTTAAAATTGGTCATTTAAAAATAAAGTTAATGAAATAGAAAGGAAACCACAGTCAGGAAATGGAAGGTAGAAGTAAATTTATTAACCATGAATTAGACAAAGCTTGGTCTTTAGAGTGAGGCAGCAAGAGCTTAAAAATTGTGTCTGTGACTCACTAGCTCTGTGACCTGGAGAAAGTTACTATAGATTTCTGAGTCTTAGTTGAGTAGACAATAATAATTGCAACATCATATAATTATAATAATTATTAAATAAAGAACTTAGTCTCTGGAAGAGCGTGTAAGATTGGTAAAGGTTAGTTATATTTTTGTTAATATTAGCAATATTATTATCATAATTATGTTATTTTCTTTCACTGACAATGCAATTAGGGCATGACTGAGCAATAAAACAGTCCTTCTCAAACTTAAATATGTATACAAATCACTTGGAGTTTTGTCAAAATACAAATTCTGATTCAGCAGGTCCAATTTCTAGGGAGTTCCAGGTGATGCTGATGCTGTTGGTCCACCTACAGACCATGCTCTGTGCATTAGATGTATAGAATGTCATGTTTTCATCAGAAGTGGAAGTATGTCTATATCACAAATAAAACAAAATTACAAATTTAAATACTAATCCCTATGTCCTCACAATATCATTTCTCCCTCCCCACTAATGGTATAACTATGATTAAAAGTCAACAAAGAAAAATATTAAAGCTGATCTTCCTTTATTTATTCATTAAACAAATATTTGGTTATTACTACTGGGTTACTGGCTGTTGGAAATAGAAAGAAGACTCTGACATATATTTTTAAGAATCTCTCATTAAAAGCTTACTTTTGTAGGAAGCTGAAAGATTTAAATAAATAACAATAATTCAAGAGACAAACTGAGAAATCCAATAAAAGGTCTACACAAAGTGCTAGAGGAATTCAGTATAGAGTGAAATTATCCCAAAATAACATCTGCATGGAACATTAAACTGTCTTTCTCAACCAGCACTTGGCCAAATTGTCAAAGTGAACTTGGAGCCTGCCTTATATTTTCCCTTTGGCTATTACATCCTGCTATTTTGAGAAGTTTCAGTTTCCTCATATAATATTAGCAAACACTTAAACAGTGCATGCTACATTAAAGGAGCTATTTTGTTTGCTTTATTTACATATATAATTAATTTAAACTTCACAATGAGCTATGAAGTCAATAGCATTCTTTTTCTTATTTTATTGATGAGGGAACCAAGAATCAGAGACATTAAATAATCTCAAGTTTTTAAAATATCAGCCCTTATCATGTTTGATTACCCTTTGTGTTAGTCTGTGCTTTAACAAAATGTCACATTTAACAAAATGCCACATACTGAGCCTTTTATAAGTAATACAAATTTATTGTTCACAGTTCTGGTGGCCAGAAGTCCCAAATCAAAGCACTGACAGATTTGGTAGCTGGTGAGGGCAGCTCTCTACCCCCAAGATGGCACCTTCTTGCTTCTTCCTTCGATGGCAAAGGGGCAAAAGAGAACAAGCACTGTCCTCACATGGCAGAAGAGATTGACAGACCAAGCACCCCTCTGAAGCCTCTTTGAGAAGGGCATTAATCCCATTCATGAGAGCAGGTCCCTCATGAAATAATTAATTCTTTAGAGGCCTCATATCTTAATATCATTGCCTTGGGATTTTTATTTCCAATGTATAAATTTTTGAGGGACACATAGATTCAAATCATAGCATCTACCAAATATTAATGACTCTGTCATGCTTGTTCTTAAAGTTTCCTCCTGTTTTGCTCTCTTATTTTCATTTTTGCC
Organism: Mirza zaza; assembly: GCA_008750895.1. NCBI lineage: Eukaryota > Metazoa > Chordata > Mammalia > Primates > Cheirogaleidae > Mirza > Mirza zaza. Next base: position 57,786 of record VSMD01070813.1, read on the forward strand.
ATTACAAGTCACCTCTCAGTTCCATTTCTTTTAGTAATTTTTGTATTTTAACATGATTCTTGTGTATAGTAGATCCTCAAATATGTTTATCATATGAACTAAATAGGTAAATACATAAATACATGGTAAATGTAAGTGAATGATATAATGATCTAAAGATTTATCTAGTCTTCAGCCAAATATAGTAGCTTTTAGTAGCAATCTCTTGTCACATTCAAAGGCAATGATAAAGGTTTAGCCTGTGGGTAAAGAAGATGTAAAGTTGTGGTATGTTCTTTGACAACTCACTTTCATAGCACTGGGGCATACTCTACTTTCTCCTATATATTGAATCAACACAATGTATTTTATTTTTCTGAGATGTAAATGCATGCACCTTATATTTTAAAAAAGTATGGAAAACTTTAAGCAGTAGTTTCAATAGAGATCCTTTTCCTGAGTTATCTGCTGTCTTTTATGTCAGGCTTTAAGTCTCTGAGCAATGTATAGAGTTATAAATTAGGTATTTTTTCAAATCTGTTCAGAACAAACAGGTTTCTCCTTTATCATATTCTTCATTTTCAATTTCTTATTTGATTATACTCCCATAACCCTGTTACATGAATACCTATATGTAAACAATATTATATTTTAAAATTAAAGCCATTGTAGGAAATTATTTTGGTCATAAAAATGATCAGGTATAAGCTGACTCAGCTATTTCAGGGCCTGGCTATCAGTCCCTTGTCTAATATTTCAAAAAGGTACTGGATGTAAGGTGCTGTGATGGCCCCTTGGATAGGCTTACAAAGATCTTTGCCCCTTGCTCCCTCTAACTTCCATTTTCTTTTATAAAAGCAAATACTTGCAAGATCAATTCTAATCACATGTAGATGCATGTGTCATTATGTGATAGTTGCCAATAAAAGTTGTTAAGAAATTTTATCATGGTAAACTAAAGGCAATAGGCTTCAGGGAAAGGAGCATGAACATGAGAATGGTGCATGGTGCATGGTAAGCAAATCTTACTGAACAGTTATTCAGCAAAAAAAAAAAAAAAATTACCAGAAAATCCATTAGACTCATAAAAATTAAGATCACTTTATAGAAAGACAAAATAAAGTATGTGAAAATGTTATACTCTTTACAAAAGTAATACTATCCATGGTGTTGAAAGGTTTGTGGTCTTCTCTTTGAGGAAGCTAAAAGGTCAGAAACCACAAAGATGCACGTGTGCTGTCATTTGCACAGTTTCTAATTTTTCTCATTATTTCCATAATGATATGTACTATTTCAATAGAGAGACCCTCTTGAGAGCTGCTTTTAGTGTTTCAGGCAGGCAGCAGTTTTCCTTTCATGTTTTGGGCTTGGCCAAGGAGTTCAAATATACTTTTCATTTTATTCAGCAAAAATGTATCCATTTATTATTATAAGTAATAATTAATAGTTTTTTTATTACTTTCAGTTACTACGCTGTAAACTCCATCAGATCAAGGACCGTACCAAGTTTGAACACCATTGTACACCCCACTTCTTACATAGGTTTGGAAAAAATTGACATGGGCACATATTTTTTGAATAAATAAATGAATGAATAAATGAAATTCAACAAAGTGCTTCACTCTCCACTATGGTACAGGGCTTTAGATTAACAATGTGTGAAAATCATAAAATTTATAGACAAAAACCCCTTTAGAAGCTTATTCTCTAGCTGAAGAGATATATGCACACAAAATCTTAAGGAAAAACAATTAGATTTTTCCAAGTATATGATAAATATAGTATAAAAGTCTCATTTCCTTTTATTCAATACATTTGATAAAAGTTTTTTATTATTTATACATTGCTTATGTGCCCAGAACTATAAAATAATTGAGGACAAGAGCCACAATTAGAGAACAAATAAACTATTGACATTCAAAGGACAGAAATACTTACATTGGCTAGCAAATCAAAGAAAGATTTATGAGTACAAGTACACTGAATATTGAAGGATGAGTATGTTATCATTATGCCAGAATCCATAAATACTTTAGATAGGAAGAAAAATATAATTATACATCTTCATGTGTTCAATAGAAGTGGTAATATTAATAAAATAGAATGAAGTTAGTTATATCTTACTCATAGTCTTTTATAATCATTTATAAGAAAAATTTACTCTTAATGCTTAACATTATTGTAGGTCCTTTACAATTACTCACCTTCTTGGACACATGGAGAAATAAACCCTAACTTGAATAATTTCTGGAATGAAGCATAGGATAAATAATATGGATAGATTTACTCACAATAAATATGGCTATAATTTTTTTTTAATTCTTCCATATACACAAAGAAAAATATATAACTCACATTATAGTATTTAACATCATGGAGAGATTTTTTTATCCTCTAAGGAAGAAATACATCATGACCTATAAAGAAAGTCAGCCAATTAAATTAATTATTTTATTAACTGGCTATTATTTCTATAGGTTTAAGTAAATCTGACTTTTAATACTATTTACTACCATGTTAGAAGCTTGCATGGGTAATGAATTTTTCATGGAAGGTTAGTTGAAATACATTACCATTGATTTTTTTATTTGATATTAATTGTTATTGCATATTCTAATGAATAACAAACACACATTTAATAAAAAAAACAAACATTTACTAGGCCTTATTCCGTTGTAAATAAACCATCTCCATTGTTGGATTCATACAAAAGCATATATTTGGATTCTATTTTAGAATGGGAAAGTCAAACTTACATATGAGTGGACACTGATTATGAACATTTTGAACATTATTTACCTTTCCTAAATGACTGTTTGCTGTTCTACTATAAGTTATCACCATGGTTAGCACTTGAACTCTATTGTTATCTGGGGTGCTTGACTATTCACAAGTCTCACCATGATTCTGGGTATTCGTTAGTCTCTTGATGTGTATTTGTTGATAATTCTATTATCTTTATTGGTTCAATTACAGTTCCATCTAAGATGCTGCAAGACATTATATACAGGGTAAGGATTGTGAGAACCAGAGATTTCAATTATTATTTAGGCTCAGAAAGTTACAATCTCTGTGACTTTGAGCAAATTACTTAGTCATTAATTCTTACAATATAAAATAGAGGTGCTAATACTGCTTCATAGAATTGGGGTGCAGATTAACTGGGAAAAAAGGAAACTGTTAAACAAAAAGCCTGGCATTCAGTAAGTATCAGTTGCCTTCCCTTAAGAATCTGTGTTGTCATGATTGGGAAATTGCTGGTTTGGGTTACAGATCCCTGAGTACATTCAAAATGTGTTGAAATAACAAGCCTACAAAGTCGTTTGCCAGTCCTTTTCAGCCCTAAAATCTAGCCAAGTTAGTATCTCTTTACAGGGAATACTGTTAATACAGCTATATGCTCAAACCCCTCATTTACTTTTTGACTCTTGTGAATTACTGGAGATGTTTAGGAAGAAGTCTGAGGTTGTGGATTGTTTAAACCAAGTTGCCCAATCCTGGTCGAGAGAGTGTTAAATGCTCAAGGGGTACAGCTAGACGCCTCCTCCAGCTCATTTCTCCTGTGGTTTCACAAGGCATATCCACAGCTCTGCTCCTGGGAATTCCAGTTTCCACTTGGGGCTTGTGTGCACCCACCGCCCAGGAAGAGCCCCGAGCCTGCTCATTAGCACCACGGACAGCTCTCGCGCCCCGAGGAGGGAGGAGGAGGATAGCTCTCTGCGCCACCGCCGGGAGGAGCGAGTGCAGTAGCGGCAGGCGGAGGAGGAAGAGAAGAGAGAAGGACGGCTCCCAGGGAGGGAGTGGAAGAAATCTGGTAGCAGCCAGAGCAGCAGGTCCAGAGGAGCTCTTCAGCTGCACTGCCCTCGTTATTTGGGAGGACGCTGCAGAGCTTCCCAAGGCTGCTTCCCAGTAACCCCTGGCGAAAGCTGCCTTCTAGACCTGACTCCAGGTGAGTTAAGCAGAAAGGTGTACAGAGGGGTCTCAAACTAGGGACATGGAATTGGCGAGGCTGCTCAGCTCCCGGAGCTCCGCTGCCTTTGGAATGTTTCCCAAAGTCACGGCTGGTCTTGGTGGTGGCTGCACAGGCTGGGGGTGGGCGGATGGGCGGTGGGCGGTTGCAGTCCTCACAGCCAGGGTGGGGAATTAGGATGGAATTCAGCTGTAGTAAGTGGGTCTCAGGAAATGTCCCCAGAGACAGGCATTGTATATATGTTTATAGATAAGATTTTAAGACAGAAATTTTGTTTTCCGGCCACCCATTTGGTCCTTCTGTCCCCAGTTTTCTTTGCTTCATGCCCAATTTTCCAAGCCAAATGAACAAATTTGAAAGGTGAGGAAGTAAGGGAGTCTGGCCACACAGTGGGCGAGGACAGCCTTGCCCTCTAAGTGGGAGGCGGTGCTCCTCTCACACTGATATAACGGAGGAAAACCCCAAGAGTAACTCAGGTTCTTTTCCTCCTTACCCTTCACAAGCTTATTAAAGGGAACTTCAGACTCTCTCTACAGGCTCTGAAACGTGATTCCAATTTAGCTTAAAAGCCCTGTTAATTCACTTCATCTCTGCTTCATCCTTTGTTCCAAAATTGGTGCCCTTTTGGATTTCTTTAACAATGCAACTTTTAAGTGGCTGTCTGACAGGGAATGTATTTCTCTTTTTGAAAATTCTATGAGAAAGTGATGAGTTCACACTGAGAGGAAGGCAACTTTATTTTCAGGGAAGGACTGTGGGGAAAGGGATTTATGGAGAAAATGTGAGATTGAAATTATGGATATTTCCCACAAAACTTCCTTACTTTATTTTTTTCACATTTGCTTCAATTTTAGTGTGTGTGTGTGTGTGTGTGTGTGTGTGTGTGTGGTGGGGTGTGTGTATGACAGAAACAAAATTCCTTAGATGTGTTATAAATTTGTTGGTTTAAAAGTTCCTTTCTTACTAATAGCACTAATTTATGACCATTATGGTCTTAAGAGTTTTTCACATGTTCATGTTTAAGTGTTTGGTATTACTATTTTTTGGTGTTGAATTTGATACTTGCTGGGTGGACCTTGCTCAATACTTGTCAGTAGAATTAGTGAGCACACAGTTATATGGCCTACCATGTATTTTAATAATAGTTAAGTATACAAGTTATACGTTTGGTAAATAAATGTTAGATTCCTAATTTAGGGGTGAAATTTAAATAGTTTTCAAATATTTACTAAATACTTTATTAGGGTATAGTGTCATTTTATGTTGAAGAGAACTTACAGATTTTCCAAACTGAGATATATGCATCTACAATTTTAGCAATCAAAATATAATATTTTACTTTATTCTTGTACATCAGTTAGGACTGAACAAATACTACTTGAGCTTCCATAAACCAGGCTCTTTCACATATCTTCCTTCTCTAATATTTTATAAAAGTTTGGGGAGAATAGCAATATTAGTTCCATCTTGCAGGTGAAGAAATTATGACATACAGGAATCTTTTCCTAAGTTTCTATAATTATTATATTATAAGCCTTAGGAATTATATTTTATTATGGAACACATGGAATATAATTATGTTATAAATCATAGGGATTTAGATCTGTGCTATTTAACTTCAAGTTTTGTTCTGTTTCCAAACAACTGCACAATTACTTTTAATCAAAACTACTGAAACAGTTATACATGATATCCTATATGAAAAAATACCTTAAAATATCCCTTGTTATTTTTTTGGTTTCTTTTTGATATGAAAGATACTTTAATATAATTTCACAGCATTATGCTCCATACTCATATGTTCCTCACTTACAAATAACTCCTAAACTCCCAAAAGCTGATGTGTGTCCTCAATAAAAGTGGATTGACAGGCAGACTCAATATTTAGTAAGAATATTCTCATGATAACTTATGTTTTATAATCAAGATAGAAGGCAGACCACATTTAGTTGCATTTTTAAACTATTTAGTGTGAACTTGAAATTCAGATACCACTTACTTTCAAAATAAACTGCCAGAATTCACAGTAAATAGTCTTTCAGATTCCTCGGGAACATTGACAGGTATATCTAATATATATCTACTATAGGATTTATGAGAAAAGGAGAGTTAGGAAATGAATATTTTTTAACATTCATAAAAATTTACTAATGAGTACTTTGGTGACTAGAATGGACTGGTTCAAAGTAAACACATTGTAACTTTTGAGGGAGAAAAATATCTCTAAGTATTCAACATTTTCAT